>SSSI01003447.1:15037-52023 GCA_004796505.1 Oryzaephilus surinamensis | reverse complement strand
ATTGCACGTAAGGCGCGTGAAAGCTACATTTCCGGAACTCAATGTTACATTTTTGCACAAAGTAAATGTTAAAGTGCATTTAATTATACCAAATAGACCTTGAGTTGTTTTCTTTATATGCAGAAAATTAAAAAAATAACATTTTCCTAAACATGTACATGAAGTATGAAAATAATTGAGTCTTTGATGGTATGAAAAATTTATTTTACAATACACATTGAGCTGAAATATTGTAGTAAAAGTAAATAAAATTCAGATAAAAATAGAAGCGCAGCGTACACTACAAAAATATTGTCTAAAATTCGTAAAACGTAAAAATATATAAGTGCACAATCAAAAATAATAATAAAATTGTAGAATAAAAGGCATGAACAAATATGTACAACAAAAACATCAAAAGACGAACATAGATAATGTCACCAGCAAAACCACAAAGATAAAAGCAAACTCAAATTGAGATGTAGATGTATTTATAGTATTTACAATATTTGCTCGTACACATACATGTGTACGTATTGCGATTATATTTTTCATTAAACTGGCCTATTGTGAGGTTTGCGTTTATCTGGGTGGTGTAAGGCAACCAAAAAACACAATCACATCGATCCATACCTCCATATGACCGACTGTTCTGCTGATCGAGCCTTTGTGATAAGTAAAGTTTTCTCTCCGTTTCTGTACAAGAGAAATAAATATAAGTAAATACAGTTTGATGGGAAAATAGACAAGTTTATTGTAAAAGTGAAAGTAAATGGAAAATCAATAAATGTGTATTGTATTTTCGAATAAAAATTATTTAACATAGTCAGTTTTTCCTAAATGCAAACATACACATAAAATAAAAAATCCATGTAATTTTATTTTAATCTCTATTGAGAATAAACGTTGACGTTCATGAGACCATAATAATTATTTATGTTCACTTCTGGATTTTATATTCCCCAACTTTACATTTATAGCTATGAATATTAGACGATTTCCAGACCTGCTCAAATTACACATTTCAATAAATTTGCTCACTTATTGGCACTCTTTTACTCATGATAAGCATCTGCACTCAAAATGTATATATTATTTTTATTAAAATGTCTACATTGTGGGATTTTGGTATCATTTTTATATATCCGAACAAAAAAATGTTATATTTTTGTGCAGAATTTGTCATCAGCATAAGTTTCTTATTGTTGGAGAAAAAATTTATCAAACTAGCTATAGAGCCACTTTTCAGGCGACAAAAAACGGATTGTGTGAAAAGATGGAAGAGTTAATAGCCTAAATAGGATACGAAAAAATATAAGCGCAACATATATTCCTTTTAAACGTGTTTGTTGGGGCAATGATCATGTTTTTAGTTAAACTTTGGTTACATATTAAATATACAAAACTCATCTATATAACAGAAAGTTTATAGCAGTGAAAAACGAACACGAAAACACGATATATGTTTCTGAAATAGTTGCTTTCTTTGTGTATCCAATCTAACTACTTAGTTGTTTCAGCCTCTTAACGTGTTTCTGCAAACACTTGAAGCTTTCCACTTTCCAGCTATAAAATAATAGTTTGACCAGTCAATGTAGGAACGAAAATTGCTAAGCACTTTTTGTTTATTCACATAACTAAGTACACTCTGTGACTGTTAGTGACTTGTTCATCATATAAATGCTGACATCGTATAATTGCTCGTTTGTCATCTAAGTATGAATGGCCGAAACATGGGCTTATAATAAACAACGTCCAACCCCTAATTTCAATGATGTTGACAACTTGGTTGCCCTTTAATGCACACATTTGTACGCAATTATAGCACACGTATAGAATATTGGAAGAAATTTTTATTTATAAAAACTTCTACATCATTTAATGAATTCTTGATTATATTATATCCTGGAATTGTTTGCAAACTGATTCGGAAACACACAAATTAGTATATAACATTAATTAATTAAAAGTGTCGGGTTTCGACGTGCTGCTGCTGTTTCTGCTCCAATTTCACCTCCATCTCAATTTGAATCCATCCTGCTGGGTGTAAGCAGGCTGCTGGTATATGCCGGTAGATGAAGAACATCGATCAGTTTTGACGTCATAACTATATAGTATCTGTAAAGGGATATCAATCATGGCAGTTGTTGTCTGGGGCACTGTTCTTTTTCTCACGGTAACGAAATCGTGGACAAGAGGACGCCTCATCAGCATTATACATTGTTATCTAATAATAAATGCTAGGACAATAGTAAACAACACTTGTCTCGTTTGCTTATTAACAATTATTATTAATCGATAGAGTATTGACTATCATTACATGTGTTATTCTATTATGAACCCATATGCAAATATAATGCGAAGTGGACGAGATTTATATTACTAATCCTTGCATGGATTTTACACGGATTTTTATTAGCTTAATTAGTTTACGTTGTTATTCTCGTTTGGAGACGGTTTTTAGCTGTTAAAACATTAATTATGTATGTAAACAGAATTATATTGAGTTTTGCATATTTGTTGGTACTTGATTAAGTCTCTTCTGTTCGAAATCAAAATGTCAACAATATAATGTCAACGGGAAAGTATGTCACTGTAGATTTTCAATCTAATTTATATAAATGCATATTATGCAGATCACACCTCATTTTCTCAATTTGAAACTAATGGGTAACCTTCAAAAGTATTTGGTTTTCTGCAAACGGATTTGCGTTCAGCGGATTCTATCTCTTAATTTCCAATTTTGGAAAATAAAATGTATCTCTAAAGTTTAGTTTGTTCTAATTAATAAAGAAAAGTATAAGAGAATACTTAATTACTAAGTTTACGTTGCAGGATAGTGTAAACACACTAGAAAACAACTTTTATTACTAATTAGGATTTACTTATGTAGACAGTGTAACTAATAGTGCTAAGATTATACCTACATTAATTAATTAATTATCATATTAATTTATGTGGATTAACATAAACATAATACTAAAACTAAAACGAACAGCTGCTTTGAAGTTCTATTTCATGTTTATTATATTCTAGATATTAGGTATTTATAATCCATAAATAAATTTATGTATGAATGATGAATTTATTTTATATCCATTGATGAGAACACAGAACAATATAATATTATTTTATTTATATTGATATTTTAATAATGGTGCTACTGTATGTATCAGTGGAATTACAGTAAGTGGTTTTTAAGGTTGAAAAATGATTGTTAAATGAAAATAACTATGGTTATTTTCCTGTTATACATTGTTTTCTTTATATGTAATAAAGGCAAAGTTTTGCTATTTATTTTATAAATGCCATTTTGTATTTTGTGCTATACTTTTCAAAATGCAGTGAAAGGATAATATTGTATTTATACACGTGTATGATTTAATCTTCTTTTCAACTTCTTCAGAAACAAAGCCATTACCTACTCCAAAACAATGCGTCATTATAATATAACAAAAATTAACTTTAAAACTTATGACTTATCTCATTATATATTATAAGCGAAGTTTATAATAGATAAAGAGATTAGATTGTTTAGATTAGAGAATTCAGTATTAAAAATTTTTAATTTTAACAAAAAATGAGACAGACGTCCATAAATAATTGAAAAATATTTCTATAAAGCGCATTTTTATCATACGTGCTTGCGCAAGTAGGAAAAAGCGAGTGTTTCTTAGATGTTTTTATTATTTTTAAAGGAAAATAGCATCCGTTTTGTGGATATTACAAATAAATAGAAAAAACATTGCTATAACAAATATTAAAAATAAAATTTATATCTTACATTTTGTCTAATAAAGTGTATCATTTTTTTCTCTTCTCAGTAAATACTCTTGAGAAACATCTTAATTTTTGTCTGTGAACCTCTTATACTTATTCTACCGCGTGTAATAAAATTTATCTTAATTGGATAGAGCTTTTAAAGAATTTTTTGGCGACTCATCATTTTAAATATTAAATGAAAATACGGTCTTTTTCAGACTATTTCATTTAAACTAATTCAGGTGCTCCAATTTCTATTTAATTTTATTCAATGAATTTCAGGAACTCCCTTTTACGAATACATATTATTTTTACAATTATAAATAGGTACACGTTATACATTTATGTATGAATATATAATTTGGTTTTGTTATTAAATGATTCGATAAAGATCTGAAGCAGAAACTTGACTAATAATTAAAAACATGATTACGACCCTAAATATACATATTAGAAATTAAATAAATAAGTTATATCCGGATATCACGTACACTCTTAAATCAATTCCTATACTTTCTGTTCTATTATGGTTTTATTGTTAAATTTGTACGTTTTGTACCAAGTTATATTATTATATATAGTAATATACTATTATTAGTTGGGTCTGCAAAACAGACTTTAACACAAAATATAAATATAGATTAGCTTTAATGTGGAACTGCACGATGCGGTGGTTGTTGGCTTTATCGACAATTTCAGTGACAATTTTCCCTTCGAGCTTGTTACAATCATTCGCTTGTAAAAGTATACATAATATAAACACAGTGCCAAAAAGTGTAAAATAAACGCGTTATAATAAATTCCTTTACAATCCCCTTTTTCATGGTAAATGAACCGTTAGTTCCACACATGCAAAAAATTCAAACTCCCTTTCAGATCCTTATCTGATTTGGAAATCACGCACTCTGTCAGATTTTATTATCGCCGAAATGCCAAAACCGCATAATACCATCAGCAGTTTAGTGCGTAAAGTGTCAGGTAGCATCTGAATTACATTTGGACGAAATTAAGTATTTTTGGATTATTGATTGCCGCCGTCACCCTTTCGTCCGACAATTTTAAGGTGGATCAGAGTGCCTGAAACGCTCAAAGCAAAAACGGACGGCCCGATTTTGCTTTTGGGCGTCCCCGAAAACGGTTACACCGAACTTAATCTATCATCCCTCATGATTATTCATTGACTTCCCATGTTTCGTAAATAAATAAATCTACTTTTCAATCAAACAGCACTGAAATGAACAACCTAATTTCCTCGATGGCCTTCCAGCTAAGATACAAGCAAATGTTCCTCAAGGTAAGTGCAAAGTAGTACGTAAATAGGATTGAAATCGATATAAAAGGGTGGCTCCAATCATTCGCCAAAAATGAAATTATGATGAATGCAAGACGAATATCAAATTTGCGTGTTTATTGTAGAATTTTTTATGTTTGCGCGGTTTTGTCACATTTTTGATAAATTTCAATAAAAAATTTCACACTAAAATCGTTTCACCCCTATTTTACATTTTCTAATCAAGTGCAAAGACACGCATGCATATTATGAATCGATGAGTTTGCATGAAATGTACATGTTCTTCTAAGTGCATTTGCTAGTAAGATTGGGGAAAGATTCTTGGCAATGTAATGCCCACCGGTGGATCTCATGTACAATCGCGCCGAATAGATGTAGGTCGTAGATAAAGGGTTGCCAAAAGATCCATGTTGTAGAATCTGCATTACCATTTGTATATTTGCTTGTATGAACGATTATTAAAGTGAATTTTATAATAAATGCAGCCAAGTGAAAATATTTTCGTACGAATATACAATATTAGGTATACATATGTAAATAGGGCGGTTTATCTTCTAGGAATTTTCAAACAATAGCTTACATCATGCGAAAATTTCAATTATGAAATGTTTTTGTTTTATGAAGTTTAGTATGTAAATATTTTCAAGAATTTTATGTACATCCGAAGGGTTTCCCCGAAAGCAGGGTGTTTGATGGGAAATTTCTTTTGCTTTTAACCAACTTGTTTTTTTTTTCGATTTTGTAAATGTTAAGAAAGCAAATGCCAATAATAATTTGAAACATGCATGTGCATGTGGCCGTAATGATGTGGATTAATGAACCATTTGATTTATATATGAGGGGGTACCTCTTTAAAATTATAGATTCAACCTTGAGAATCCGTTTTAGGGTTAACCTATTAATTTAAACAATTAAGTTAATAACCAAATTACTCTGCCACTTCACCGATAAACCATTTAATAAAACTCAGGAAATTTTATATAAATTTTTAAATGACGTAATGGATATATAAAAAATATCGTTTCAAATAAAATGCATAAAATGGAAATCATAGTTTTAGTGAAAAACAATAAATAAAGGTCTAAGTATGTGCTTTTGTTGCGGTTCGACCCAGATTAGATTTTATTAGCTTAGGTTTAGATTTTTAGGATTTTTATGTCTGTTAGAGGAAAGTGTTGCACCGCCATTGTGTATCATTTATATCTATTGATATAATATATAAAGTGCTTAAAGTAACATTTTTCCCCTTTTATAGTAAAAAGTTTTTTCAAAATTTCCGAAAATAAATATATTGGATAAGTTGCAATAATGTTCAGTTTATTCAAGAGTATTGGATAAAATGATACAGTTTGCCCATATTGATATTTCTTATAACAGTGAAGTTGTTTCTCCGAAAACTTAATCTGCAAAACCTTCTAACAACAGGGACACATTTAATGTTCGTTAGACGAACATAAGCACATTTGTTTTGATAATAAGCTGCTGAATATTAAAAGGTTCATTTACATATTAAAAACGGCGAAACTTTTTTCTCTCTATAGAACATAATTTAATATGCTCTTCCAGTAGTTGGTCTGGACATAATGTATTTTTAATAATAATAATAAAGTCATTTTTATGCTGTATAATACGAAAAAATATTGGTTTGGCACCCTTTTATAAAACTGTCCATCATTTTGCCCCTATTTCCTGTCTTTTAAATTATACCAAAAAAAAAAAACAGTTTCAACAATTTTTACTTTGAAAACGCTTTTGCAATTAATTATTGGATTAAATTTACGATTTTATTGAAAAATTATAGTTTCTTAGTTAATTGAATAAATTGGAAGAAAAGTTTTCAAATTCAATTAGTAGGTAATAAGAGCAATGTAGTGGAAAGAAAAATACAGAATTAAATCTGATAAACAAACATTTAGGTAGTAGGTACTCTTTTAGCAGTTTTCTGACTACACTAGGATTTATGGTGAATACCATGGTTAGTAAATAAGCTGTAAAACATACCGGAATGTAATAAATTTAGCCAATTTATGAACGTTTGAAGTAACTCAGTCATTAGCATAGATTCAAATGCTTCTTTTGTCTATTTACCTAACTTTTCCTGTGTATTATAACTGGATTATAATGTAATCTTTAATAAGAAATGATAAAACATCTTATCTTTTCAACGTTTACATTTTCACTAAAACGTAAAATAACATTAGACGTAAAATGTATTTTATTAATATTTCCGAAACATAATTAAATCAGCCATTAAACCACCAACATCATCACCATCCAAAAACACACTTTAAACACATTTACAAAATATGTACATCGAATTAAATATCTTTAAGGGGGTTGTATATGTGGGTGTTATATAGAAAATGTATCCCCCTTAATCGATATAAATTATAAATTTAGGTTGTGTATATGCAAGTTTCTATTATTATATTAGATGGTTGAGTGGCTTTAATGATGTTTTATACGATATATAATTTTTGGAATTACAGGTTGGAAATTAATAGCAAAAATTTTTTCGTTCCACCATATTAACATTATTAACTATATATTATATACATAGGTAGATTATTGAATATTTCGATTGAATTGCAATCAATACGAAACATATGATTTTTTAAGAATCACATTATGTCAGAGTCAATCAATGTTAAGAAGGCCAAAGATTTATACATTACGATCAAATTCTTCTAAAAAATTTCCCTCAAACAAATAATAAATATCCAAAAAGAACTGTTTATCTAAACAGTCGTCAATAGATAAAAAAATCCGTTCTTTCATTCCCTCGAGCATATTACATAACGTGAAAATGGGTTGGGGGTTGATATTGAGTCGGGCATCAGCGCTTTCATCAGATGATCCCAACACTTTCATTCAACAAAAACATGGCCCACATGGCATCTTGGGGCCGTAATACCATAATAATGCGACATCTATTCGGGGGGTTGGTGGAGGAGTAGTTTTTTGTTTGTTGGCAACTTACTGATTGTGGAAGTGCTGCACATATCCCCCGGGTCCTGACACCCGGCGATGGAGGCTCCTGACAGACATAGGTCTGAGCTGACTAGCATCGCCCCGCGGTCACCGCTGGCTCACTCCCGTACATAACGCAGGGGGTTCCTAATGCGACCCCGTTGCGCCGCTAACTGCCGGCTTCGACTATCTATCCAGAAACAAGCGCATGCGACTCGACCCCCATCTTCATTCCAATCATATGTTAAACAATTTTACACAATTAGCGCCTATTTTAAATATTACACTGTTTTGTTGTTGTCACACGTTACCCGCCCCCTTAACAATTTTTCAAAATTGTTCCCAAAATAGCCGTTCGGCCGTTTGTTTTTTCGATTTTAATGCCGGTTTCATACGCTGGAAACCGTTTTTATGGCAGTAGTTTCTTCTATAATTATCTATTGTTGTGGGTTTTTTATTGAATTTTAAAAATATTCGGAATAGATACGACCTATCTGTATTATTACGTACAGATCGATTTTTATTGTTAAAACACGCAGATATAGATTGGCTTTTCAATCAAAATGTTCTATATTTAAAGATATTTTGCTTGCAATCTATATCCAATAAATTGTTTCACTAATTTTCTATCAACGAGACAAATAGAAGACAATTTTTTAATTACATTTAACAGTTTTATTAATTACTCTTTATAGGCATACATTATTTATTTTCAACAAAAGAATAAAATCAAAAACAACGAACAGACACTAAAAATTTAATTTACATTATAAAAGAATTATACATACTAGCGAAATGATAATAGTAAACTAATTATAACAATTTACAACGCTTTTCCAAGCAAAAAAATAGTCTGCCCTTTAAATGTACCTACATATCTAGAAATAGTGTTTTAAAATTGGCGTGCTAAACACTAATTAGATTAGAAACACCAGGAATAGTTCTTTATGTACAAAAAATTTGTCCTCTGGATCCACAAATTAGAAAATAAAAGCATCTCGAATTACTAAACGTTCTACAGTCTCAACAATTTGTAATAAAATTTAAGAACAAAAGTAATTCGGATAATTTTAATACAAAAACAGAAAAGTTGTAAAAAAACTAGTTAGGAAGTAGTAATCAATCATTTTCTACAAAAAACTTTATATAATTGATTTGTCAGTATAACGTTCACGATGAAAAGGATGTCAGATGCCTTATTTCATAAATCTATGTACTGAAATTTAGAAAATTCTAATTTCAGGACTACAAATATCTTATATAGATAATTTATATACAATATCTATTCGCCAATTTCAAAATACTACCTTTACGCTAAGATTCTCTCTAAGTATAGTTATATTTTGTCTCACATTATACCATTTTTTATAAATATGTAATACTGGACACTTTTGTAACATTGTTTCTGTAATTTGTATAAAATTTGTAGAAAATTTTTAAAGTAGGTAGGTATTTATATTAAAATTTCAAATTTTAATATCAACCCGATATGCAATATAATTTATTAAACAGGCCATTCACCTTCAACATACGTATATGCAATGTAATACATTTGTAATTACAAGTATGTCAATATTGAATTTTCAATTCATCGTACAAGTATTAAAAATATTTTTCAATTAACTATAACTTGGTCGAAGCGCGAATAATTGTGTAGTCCATATTTTAAAAAATTTCATACAACGTAATATACGTACATTTTCTCCATAAATAATTTAACTTTTTTAATAATTGTTACCTATATAATAATGATGGTAGAATGGAAAATTGGCACAGCGTATAAAATTTCCTGATTAATTAAAAAGTAATGAAACCGCAACAATTAATTAAACTGGTTTGATTAAAACTTTGGCACCAATAATCATAGAATAAATTAGGCCATATATTGGAATATTTCATCTAGCTGTAGTAATTCATAAATTTGGAAATACACTACATATTTACTTATATACAGACATTAACCCTGGATTATTATTAATCACTGTTATAAAGTATAAATGTTGTTTGTTTGTAAGATATATTTAAAATATGCCATATATAATACCTATAAACAGTAAAAGCACGTTTTCGCTTAATAAGGCTTCATTATACATATTTAATTTTCCATATATCTCTTATATTACTCATAAGTTAACTAAAATAGCGTCCAAAGGCTGAAAATTAATCATACAAATTTATATGTTTAATTAAATTTGTTACTTTTCTATGTATGTTATAAAACCAGTTAATTTTTTTATGTAATTACACGAATATTTATTTATATATTTACATAATGACACAAAATGAAAACGGACAACAACCGAATTTCTTATATAACGCCTGAGGTGGTACTAAATGTAGGTCTTCCTCTTCATCCTCATCCCCCGATATACTCATTTCTTCAATACTAAAAGTGTCTGTTAACTCCTGATGGACGCGCGACTCTTTTCTTGACAATGGAAAAAAATTGACTATATCTTCTTCGCTAAAACAATAAATTCAACATTTTGTTTTTGAATTTAAAACATTTCCCACCTATCGTCTGTGTCCCATTGCACTAAGGGCTGGTGGTCCTTTGCACCCGGTATTGGAAGCCTTTGAATTGGAATCAGACCCGGTGCACTGTTGTACTCCTGATGCAGTCTTTTGGCATGCTCTATGCGGGCTTCAAGCTTTCGTTGTAATTGACGACATGTGGGCAGCATTGATGATCTTGGCGGCGATCTGCTGCTGCTAGCACTCGATGAATCACTTCCCTTAAAAAATAGTAAAATACACTTTATTTCGAAATGACATCATTTGAAAAATTCAGAATTTATTTATAGATACATTAAGTATAATTGAATTTTCCGGTACAAATTACAGTTTTATGATTTTACGTGTTTTATAGGTGTACTTTCAATGACATTTTCTCATATGAAAAATTTATTTTTAGCAAGCTTTAAATATCATATACACAGTGTTTTGCTATGACCTTATGATAAATTGCAGTTTTAAGCATGAATAATTAAATTTCAAACTACGTTTGAATATCCCGTTGCAGTTACAAAAATTATATATGAATAATTTTATATTTACTGTTGGTTTTGACACACAATTATCTCCATTATGATCTCCACTATCAATTCCGCTGTCTTCCATTACAACATTCAATAATAAACTAGTATTTATTTAATGAAATTATCACAGCACTAAGTTTTCCACATTGTTATTCTTTTTTTATGTAGAAAAAAGAGGTAATAAACACTATAATGTTGGTTTCACATAAGACGTATAAAATACTTAAAAAGATTTCCAAATCAGCTATTAAAATGAGTCGATTTCAATTTTATTCTGTACAGAATTTTCTATTAAAATGCTTCGTATAGTGAACGAAAAGCAAATATCTGCCATTTATACGTCTGCACACTCGTGTTTTCATCATCTGGCTGGAAAATCAATAAATGGGGTGTTTTGAAAGCAAATGAGCGCCAGATAAATTCAAACGATTAGGTGGCAACTTGCACATCATATTTTAATAATTATTTAAAAATTAGCCAAAAAGCGAAGACTCAACATTTCTTTAAAAAAAAAACTTTTCGTTATTTTTCTCAATCCAGTAGCTGCAGTTAATTTCCCAATTGCCAAGGAAATTACTGTTTCCTTGGCAACATACACATAAATTATTAAGATAGCTAATAATTGTCAAAGAAACTTTTGTTACAATCAATGCATAATTTTTATTTTTATAGAATTTATAAAAATTAATCATGCCTCCAATTAGTCAAGCTGCAAAGACAAGCAGAAGCACTATAAAAGTAAATGAGAATGACTGAAATAGGAAAACAGGATCGTGTTTATTTTGTTTCAGAAACGATTGGGCAATAAGCCCCGTGCTGATGACTTGGGAGAAGATTTGGAAGAATGGAAACGTGCAAGGCAGTTAGTAAAGCCAAAAGATCAAGTGGAACTTTCAGAAGCCGTAACATAATTTATACTGTGTGAACAAAATATGAAAATGAATTTTGCAGGAATTGAAAGAAATCATTGCAAAGGCCCTAACAACAGCAAATCCCCAACAGCCTGATAACGTTGTGGAATTCAATTATGCCCAACGAGCTTTTGCTCCAGTTCCGCCAGCTCCAAATACGGTTGTTGTTTATGAAAGTCAGGGTACTGCAATTCTTAAAGATTCCGAAGAAGCTGAATATCAAATGAGAGAGCTCGGAATTGAACGTACAAATTACATTTTTTGTAGACGTTTGTTTAAAATTGGATTTTTATTTAGCGGAACCGATTGCCAGTGAAGAAACCTTAGTTGAAGATACGCATTTCGAAGATTTTCAACCTACGACAACGTCAGAAAAAGTTGAAACTGAAACTGTTGAAGATGAGGAAAAAGGCGAAGAGGAGACCGAAGAACAGGAAACAGTGGAAGCTGAGAAAAAAGTTGAAGAGGAAGAGGCGGATGCCGAAGGTGATGCCGAGGGTGAAGGAGAAGGAGATGCGGAAGTAACTGTTAAAACGGTCAAAAAAGAAAAAGGAAAACGACAGAAGCTTACCAATCAATTTAATTTTAGCGAACGAGCAGCTTTAACTTATAATAATCCAACTAGAGTACAAAAGTTTCATCATTTCTCGAAAAAATATTGACATTTATCTCCTCTAGGTTCAAGAAACGCAAACTATTCCACCACCGATGGCCACATTTTCTGCACAAGTTTTACAATGGGTCATTTACGATGCATATCAAAAAGACTACGAACAACAACAACTGGAAAAAGAATTGGAACGTGAAAAGAAGGAAAAGGAGAAAGCGCCAATTTCAAAACATACAGCACTTGGATCGAAAAAGTCCACTAAAGGCCAATTAGGAGAAGAAGTGCAGGCGCGCGTTTTGGAAAGTTGGAAAGTCTTGGAAAGAATGATTAATCAAAACACTTATAGAGATATTGCCCAGGACTATAGATACTGGGATGATCCATCAGATGAATATCGTGGAGAAGAAGGTACCCTTCTTCCTTTGTGGAAATTTACTCACGACAAAGCAAAGAAGAATACAGTTACTGATTTGAATTGGAATCCAAATTATTACGATTTGTTTGTAGTGTGTTTTGGATTTTGTAAATTTTCAATCCAAAATACTGTTTAAATAATAATAAAGAATTCTTTTAGTGGAATTTATGAAACCAATGCCGGAGGGTGCTGTTTGTTTGTTTACGTTAAAGAATCCTTCTTATCCTGATTACATTTGCATGACAAATTCGGCAGTAATGTGTGTCGATATCCATCCCAAAAACCCATATATGCTAGTTATTGGCTTATATAATGGTACAGTTCAAGTATTCAACATACAAGCCAGTTGTAAGATACCTGCTTACACAAGTAATAACGTAAATGACAAACATCGTGGTATTGTTTGGGAAGTAAAATGGGCACCCGATTTGCCAGACGGTGAAATGAACTTTTATTCGGGTGGTGCTGATGGAAAAATCATTAATTGGGTTTTAATGCAAGTGGAATTATCGGCAACAACAATTATAACATTATTTTTAGATAAAGAATCTGTCGCAGGACCAGATGGTACACAGCTAAAAGTAAAAGGTACGTGAATGAATTGAGATACTATGAAAGAAATTCGTGTAAATTTTTTCGTAGGCGCCGCCTCTTGCATTAAACTCCATCCAACAAACGACCAAATCTACTTAGTTGGTACAGAAGAGGGTTTGATATATAAATGTAGTGTTGCTTACAGTTCCATGTATTTATTAACATATCAAGCACACCAAATGCCAGTACATCGAATTGATTTTAACCGTTACAATACGGACATTTTCATTTCTTGTAGCGGTGACTGGAGAATAAAAGTTTGGGAAGATAACCGAATGTATTTGGTTTATAGTTTTCCTATCAAATTATTAAATAAATATGTTTCTAGAGAACCGCTGTTTGTTTTCGATGTGGGTGATTGTGTTGGTGATGTAAAATGGGCTCCTTATTCATCAACAGTTTTTGCGGCAGTCACCAATGAAGGCAAAGTATACGTATTTGATTTGAATGTTAATAAATATAAACCAATTGCTGTACAAGCGATTGTATCAAAAAAGAGGAATAAATTAAGTAGAATTGCTTTTAATCCGAAAATGCCGATTATTATTGTTGGTGATGACAAGTATACGATATTTGGTAGAAAATTAAGACTGAATGAATATAACCAATTTTTTTTCGCAGGGGTTGTGTGACGTCTTTAAAATTGTCACCAAATTTACGAATTCCTTGTAAACCACCAAAGAAACAACAGAATTTAGATCAATGGACACTGCAGTGTATGAAATTAGACAAACTGTTATCTTTAGTTAGGGAACCAGTAACTTTAGACCTTCCTGAAGACACTGCTGCTTCAGATGACTCTTAATCAAGACAATTTTATGTTTTATTAACATTTATTAAACCTCTACAGATTACTTTCAAACATTAATAGTAAATTTAATATACAAGCGTTTATATTCATTTTTTTTTTGTCTTTTTTATTTGGCACAAATTCTGAAGGTATATTTCCAAAGATAGTTTTATTAAAAATATAAATAATCTTGTCGTATATACATTTCTAAAATAATTTTATACATTTATTTTATAATTTTTTTATTGGAAATTAAAATCTATGCAAGATATGTTTTAATGTACTACTTGAATTATTAATATCTATAATCTAGAAATGAGTTATAAATAATTAAATTTGTATAAGGTCTATTCATTTAGGGAAGAAAAAGGTTATGATTAGTCAGCTTCCACGTGATTTAATTTTTTAAATTTTATTGGTCGAAAGTAAGGTTAGAAGGTGGAGCATTGTGGCAAGTGTACACAATTATTGGATGATTTTGAATAACGTCATAATTCAAGATGGACGATTTTTCTTCCCTATCTGAATAGAGTATAGATTCTAATGTAATAATTTTTTTACAATAAAAGTTATACACAACACAAATTACGGAAAATAATTATTATGTCGTGTAAATGGTGTATAAAATCACAGAGATCTAAATCATTACAACATTATTAATATCACAAAAGATTTATGGAAACTTTAATTTACTAGGATCAGGATATTCAGGTGTTTCTATTGCCCCTTTACCAAATTTCAATTCTAAAAAATCTCTTATATTATTCGGACTGGGAACATTCCGTCCGATAAATTCAATACTGCTCATAGGATGTAAAAAATTGTCGGGAAATTCCATATTTTTATGATTGGTAAACCAAGAATCTTTCACCATCGTGCCATTTCTCGAGTAAAAGGGAAACAAATTTACAAAAATTCGGTTAACTTTACTGTAATGAACGCGATAAAAGTTGCCTTCAGTTGCTTTCTCCCACAAGAAGCCCTTTGTGTCGACAACTGGTTTGTTTTTCGCCTTATCGAGCCAAACGCAGCGCAACAAATCGTCACGATAGAAGCCCACATCGACGTCATGGTCCCATGGGAGGATATCGTTGCTTCTCATCGCTCCTAAAAGACTGCCGGCCTCCAGCCAGTATCGCACACCGGCCTCATCTAGACTACTAAACACGTGTTTGGCCGTTTTACGTAAATTCGACAGACAGCACGGCGGCGTCCATTTGCCTTTGTACAAATACGAAGGCATCGACTCCAGCACCGTTCCAAAACATCTTGGAGTGTCCCTGTTACAGCCATACCATTCAGTTGTTCCCGTTTCGCGTACAACTTGTTTTATCTGGAACTTCTCAAACAGTTCCTTCAAGCGATTCGTTTCGGTTTGACGATGTTTCCATTGAGCGTGATGCGATTTCAATATTGGTTTTCCATCATGGAATGAAACACTTTTCAAAATTTTCACCTACGACAAAAAATACGATGAAATATAAACGTGAAAATCAATGAAACTGTTCGCACCTTTTGATTTAAAATGGATGTTTGTATATAGAAAGATTGTGGAAATGGTAATAAAAATGCGTTTGGAAGTTTCATAAGCAAATCCGTTCCCACTAGTATTACATGTTTTCCAGACACAGCATCGCATGTGAAACTTTTCACAAAACTGTATTTTAAGCTCCATTCTCTTACGTTTACATTCAAACGAAGACATTTTAACTCCTTCTTGTAACTATTTATTGCTGCCGTTACAATATTTGCTGACTGTTTAATTAATTCGTTCACCATTGCTTGTAAACTTTGTCTGGATGTGATTCTAGTCGAGTCAGGTACAAATAGTACATATTTTGTCTTTATTTGAAATACTGGATAATGTTCACTGAAGGAACTTCTCAAATTTGGCGATAAATTTACTAATTTCACATTTGGTAACGTATTATTTGAGATGGTTATATCCAACGGGGGGTATGGAAGATCATTGTACAAAATAAATACTTGTATATTAGGAAAAACGTTTAAAAAGGATTGAGCAGTCAGAGTAACATCGTTTTCGTGCAATTCAAAGTCGCGTATTACAACCGTTATTAATTTACTCAAATGTTTAATACTTGGAAGTGGCGGTTTAGTAACAGTTTTTACCATAACTGAACTGTTGTTAGTATTTTTAAAACCATTGAACGAAATAAATAAACGTAAAGTATAATAAACCATAATCACATTTATAAAAACAATAAAAAACCCTACCGTACGGGCGAATTTTAATCGCATAATCATAGAATTAATTTGAAACGAAATAATAAACACATGTTTCTGTTTAATGTGAATGTTTCATGTATTTTGTTGATATTTTAGGCTCTTATTCGAGCCCTAAACCATAACCTCACAAGAAAATCGATTTTTGAATCTGTCGTTTAGTTATTAGGCGTTACAAACGTATTCGACATAAAATCCCTAGAAGTTCGAACTTTGAATAGTTTTGTAGGTGGCTGAGGCCAGCCATTGTTAACAAAATTAATACGTTTTGTGCAATAATACGTAATAATTAATTGTTTTTTAAATTGTAATAAGAATGGAAGACCAATCGGTTAATTCAATGAATAAAATTGCCTCAATGGTAAACGAGAAAACACAAATTCTATGGAAAAATGAGGCACATATAAAATTCTACGAAACTAAATGTAATGAAACTGAAAAAGAAATTGAGAAGATAATCGAAGAGATTAAAAGTGTTAATGCAGATATAGAACGTACTAGGCCCGAAATCGAGCAATTAGAATATTGTTTTAACAGTCAAACAGAAGCAATTATCATTAATCACCAGTCGTTAATTAATCAGGAGTTGTATTTGAAAAACTTGGAAGAAAAATCGGCAGAATTAAGAGAGAAGTACGGACAAATTTTACACGAAATTGAGGAAAAGGCTAAACAGTATGAAGAAACTTTGAAAAATTCTAATGATTTGTACAAAGTGTTGGTGGAAAAACAGATCAGATTGAAAAAATGCGAAATAAATTGTTTGGAAATGCAGCAGAGAAGTAAAGATCTTCGGGATATGCACAAGAAGCAAAGAGAAATTAAAGAAAAAATTTTTTACAATGACATCGTGAAATTTGCTGAGTGGGTTTCCAATGAAAATCGGCTGAAACAGAGACAGTGCAATGAACTTGAACAGCAATCGAAAATGAAGGAGAGAGAGGCTTTGAAACAGTCATTGAAGGTTGAAGAGAAAAGTAAGTTTTCAAAATATATATTCAGAGGAATAATATAATATGGGGAATCAGGAATAATTTTAAGAAATTGTTTTAATTTTTAGCTGAAAATCATTTACATAAACCGATGACAGAATTATCCAAAGCAAATAAAACTGAGTCTCCCATTACAGTTAATATTCTGGATATATTTAATAAAGTCAACACTTCAGAGCAAAATTTCTCATCAAATACGTATAAATTACCCGATCCTCAGAAAAAATTCAACAATGATATGTCGAAAATTCGCATTTTGGACGTACAAACTATAGTTGCCCCATCATCTAAAGAAAAATCTCCAGTACGGCAAAGTTTAAGCCAACGATTTAAAAAATTTATATCACAATTGACGGAATCTCAAAATACGCCCCAATCCCAGTCAGATTCAACAAAAGATAAAAATATTTCGCAGACTGTAAAGAGTCAGGACAATTGCGAAGAAGTGCGAGAACAACAAATGGACACATCCACAGACAATATAAATATAATATCGCAAAAAAGTGTTGAAAATACTGTAATTCAGGAAAAAGAGAAAGAAAAACACGCAACTGAAGTAATACAAACCAATCAAAGCGCAACAATTAACGAAAATAAACGCACATTCAATTTTTACCAAGAAAAGAAACCAGAGAATAATGTTCCGATCAGTTCTTTAGAATTTAAACAAATAAAAGATACGCACAAAACGAATTTTAACTTTTTAAACAGCAAATTCTCATCGGCATCAAAACAAAATGATGCAACAAATGAAAAATTTCAGCTCTCGAATTCATTCCAAGTAAATAATCAACCGGTATTATGATATAAACTATGTATTACTCACGTTTAATAATTTTCAAACATAATTTCTAGATGGATATGAATTTTGCAGCTTCAGTTGAAGACTCGAGCATGTATTTGCCCATAAATTTGTCTCCATCTGAAGACATGTTTTCCACTGAAGGTAAGAGTAGCTAATATTGATAAATGCGGACATTTTTTAATAATAATTTTTCAGGATATGCCGCTTTTATGAAAAGTCCTGAATATATAAGTAAGTAAAAATGTTTTTACTACTATTTTTATTCAGTTATATGTTATTTTAGTGGAAGACGGTGAAAATGTGCCACTTTTTCAAATGGAAACGCAAACAACGGATAACGAGGGATTTGGAGGTTTCAGTAATGGATTTAAGTTATTTTAATTTATTTCAGAATTAAATACAGTACAGTGTTAATTTGAATGTTAATATAAGTTGTTAAAATTTAAAAATAAATAAATAATTATACCTTCTTTGAACGTAATATTGTTTATTTTCCTTTACCTAATCAAAGAGTTAAACCTATTACATAAATTATCAATTAAAAGGTAAAATAAACAACTCATTAAATCATTCATTTGGACACTTTACTCACATTTTTGTGTCAATTTGGGTCAAAGTTCAAAGTGGTTCTTCCAGATTGCAACAGGAAGTGAACACTCCGTTTGATCGTAGAAAAAATTCAACAATTCCTCAATTAAATTAGCAAATATTTATGACACACTTTGAAACTTCTGAAGTGGATCTACTTCGGTTTGTTTTTGGACTTTGTAATGTGTTTTGGGAAAAATATAACAATAATACTGGATGGGAAAATTCTTTGGTTTATTAAAAAACAAGCAGTTTCTAGAATTGTTTTTATTAAAAAAAACTAATTGGAAAAAAAGTCGTATAACAATATAACTTTTTTCATAAAATTTTTATACAATTAACAAAAGTGTTCATGATTTATTCACTACCTAAACCTTACTTTAAGGTATTAATTGGCAATTTAGTATTTAATGCTTCCCTGAGCATGTAATTTGAAAACCTATACATATATTTGTTTATATTTTGCAAAACCGAAACCGGTCCCTAAAATAAATATATATGTAATTAAATACATAAATACATACGTAAAATCGTATTTACTCAATAAAATACTTTGTTTTATTTAAATATTGTTCCTAAAATTCTGAACACTTATTACGTATTATCACAGTATTAGTTTTTATTTAAGTACACGTACTGCTAAACAACTTTTTTAACTTTATTATTCAATAAAAGTTTAAATACAAACTGAGCAATTTTTTCATAGCTCGTAAACATAACGGCAGCCGTTAAAACAGTCTGTAAAATTTTTGTTTCTAAACCTTGAAATAACGCACTTGGCCCATTTCGTTTCAGAATTGATAACATTAAGGCCGCAGTGCTTGTATGAATATTGGCGTTCAATCGTTGCCTTGTTTGTGCCAACTGTAATGGATACGTTAGTATAGTGGCAACAGTTTTTGAAAATGCGCCCAACAGAAAAAATGCAAACGCCGATTTGACTGTTACTCGACGTTTTAACGCTTCATAAACGGTGAAATGTATAACTGGGTTCGATACTAACACTAAAGAGGGAACCAAACCCGACCACAGCGATTTTACACCCTCTGTGGATGCAATATGGACAATTCCGTCCAACAGTCCATTGCAATAGTTGAATTTTCCCATTTTTAATCGATTGTTAACCACCCATAACGGACTAGTGCACACAACATTTATAACACCTGCAATTGTGCTGAAAATCAAGTCAATTTGGGCGGTGGTTTCGATATTTTCTGGCAAATAGGACTTGAGGCCGTGGAACGAATAGAAATAAATGAAATTCGATATTCCGATACTTGTAAGCACCGGCTTCAAACCTCTGTAAAGGGACTCACTAAAAATTGAACATTGTACATAGTCTAGATTGTATTAAGTTGATTATAACCTACATTCCCTCATTTTTAAGTAAATAAATTAAGGCTTGTAATGTAGATTTGTCTACTAGAACAGGATCACCCACTAAAACAAATTGGCTCAATAAAAACACTGTGTGTAATAACTGGATCTTACTCTGAAGACGAGTTTTAATGTTGTCTAATGGATAAAAGCAAGTCATCCCCACAATGCTACCCTAAAAAAACGTGTAAACCAAGATTAAGATATTAAATTAATGTATTTTTCTTACTGCTGCCCCTGCGGTAGCATGTACCAATGTCTCGTAATTAAATAAGGATTTCATGGTGAATTTTCGCTAGTTTTAACGATGAAATACTGGCAAACTATGGAATATAAATGACTGCACTGTTAAGAAGCTTACTAACAAACTGAACATTACTCAATGCTCAATTATTAGCCATAGTTCGGTTTTATTAGGTAATTTATCAGCAAGGTCATAATCACATTATTGGTACAAAGATCCTTATTTAATTTCCAAAAAAAAACTTAACATTTTTATAAACTTATAAACTAGTTATAAATATTTACAAATATTTAAAAACACTGCGTTATCGTACATAAAATGTAAAGAAACAATAATTTTTTACAAAGTAAAGTGAGGTTATATGCACTTACACAAAGCACTTTTAATTTAATTAAGAGGACAATTCAAGACACAATTTTTCAAATGTACACAATTTTACTGCAACATTAATTATGAATTATAATTTCAATTTTTCTTTTAATTGGGATAAAGAATTTCAAGCATTTTTTCATTTAGGGGTAATTTTATTCATAAATTATGACAAGTTATATTTTCGGATTCTACAAATATGAACAAGGACTCGAATTATCCTCTTAAATTACTTTTTTCAAAATTAGGTAACCTAAGATTGAGTGCTGTACACAAAGTGCCAAAGTTAATTTTTTTTACTGTTTTAGAACAAAAAAAGTTATTGTCGTAACTGCTTATCAAAATTATCAGTTATTGTATATAAATTTTAAAAACCTTTAAAATACTCAAAATTAAAATTCTTTGCAAACTTATAATTTCATTATTACTAAAATTCGCCCCTAGATGTCTGCAACTGTAATGCAACTCGCAATTTCTCTACTGTAATTATTTAAAAAATCACAGGATATTCATACAAATTGAAATAACAACAACAATTTAACTTCAAGAAGCTTTATACATTTTCATATTAACAACAAAATCTAAAATTAATAAATAACCACCATAATAACCTAAATTTCGTAATAATTTTTGGCAACTGTACTACAAATTACAATACTTTTTAATTAACTTTTTTGTTATTTGTTAACAAACAAGCAGTGGCATACAATTTAGGAAATCCTTGTATGCATAAGTAAATGGCACTAAGATATAAAAGTATCGCTAACGTAAGAACGAGATCGAAAACGGCAGGTTTTACACTGAAAATAATAGAATTAAAATTTTTCAAAAAATAACATCAATTCAGTATTCACCTATAAACATTCATGGTACCCGTAGTAACTTCGTAAAACTGAAAATCTGGATCACGTTTATCAGGCACACTGTAGGTTATTTTAACATCACGCAAATACTTGTTAAAGTTTTCTTTCAAAACAGAAACCACAGGATTGTCTTTATGACTCAGTAGCTGCGGTGATCGAGGCTGTTCACTAAGTATATTCGACCATGTTTTCACATAATTTTCATTAATTTCCTGAAACAAAAGCATTCAACTCATACAGTATAAACGAAAGTAATGCACGTACAAATGAACGTCCAAAAATGTTCTTCATCGAAACGTTGTATATGTGAGTAGCCAAAGCTTCGGCAATCAATCTAGTGTTTTGTACTAATCGTTCAACATTCAAATTTTGTTTCGTATCTAAAATGGTGCCACGATAGGAGTCTCGATGGCTTTTAACTGTGGACAATGTGAATGCCGGCAATCGTCTAATACTGAATCGTTCGTGTTCCCATGCCAGAATATCATCGGCTAAATTAATTTTCTTATGTACACCATCCACTGTAACAGTTGGGAATTGATCGGCGGCCGATTTCAAATCTTTGAAGAACAACGAAGCCGGTGAGCCCTCTTTTGGCGGTTTGGATACGTGCATATAAAGTGAATCACTCGTTGCTAACGTATCAAGGCACATTACATATAGAGCCTCCTGAATTATTGAGCCGTCTAGAGCATCTAATTGGTCTTCCAGCCATTTTTTGCTTCCTTGATAATTTATTTTGCCACCTCCACTTAAAAGAAACACAATATTGTATTTGCCGTGTGTTTTCGGGTTAGAATAAAGAGTGGAAAATAAACGAACAAGTTCTAATAGAATGACAACACCTGAACCATTCGAATCGGCACCAAAAGAAAGTTCCTACAATTTGAAATACCGCTTATTATGAGTGTTTTAGTATGGTTTTTGTTGGTTCAAATTACTGGAGCCACTCCAAAGCTGTCGTAATGAGCCACAACGGCAATAGTTGGAATTTTTCCATTTGGACTGTTTGGATTATAACCAGAAAGGTGTCCTTGAATTGTGGACACTTTAACGTCATTACGAACCGTCGGCGACGACGAAGAAATCACAATCTGGTAGCCATTTGCTGCTATTGAGGAAAAAATTGCTTCAGCTGCTGATTTAGATAAATCGTTTGAATCGATATTTGCCGATAAATCGTCTGCAATTAAATCGATTTCAGGAGCCCAATGGACAAAATATACTGGTATAGATATTTCTTGGGCAAGCATGGCGCTCTCAAGAATCAGAAGATGCTACAAACGAAACGAAAATTTGAATTAATTTACATTTTACGTGTATCGTTTTACTTGTTTCTCTTCTACGCCCAAATTGGATAAGTTCTCCGGCAGGACGACTACCAGACCACCGGCTTTCGAACGTATATTTCGAAAATGGTCCACAGTTAAGTCCTGCAGCTTAGCAACGACACAATGCCGGGATGTGCTCCATCCAGTTAGTGAACGAGCCTCTAAATTTACACCTGCACTTCTACAACCTATGGAATGTGATATTTGATTGAATTCAATGTGAATTTTATTCATAATTTATTCATTTACCATGTGCCACTCCATGTAAATCGTAATGCTGCATTCGATATACAGGAAATTCGTGTGAAGCTGCCACTGGATTTGCAGGTGATATTATAATGAATAATGGTAGAAAAATTAATACATAATATGGTAAATAGCCTTTAAACAGTTCTTCAACCTCTTCTAGCCACATTTTTAACTATATTTAATTTTAACACAAGCAATCCTAAACAAATTACTTACAAATTAGGCAAATTTGTGGCTGCACGTGTCGTGTGGGTCATCGACATTGATTTCCAGTTCTGCCAACAGATACTTTTCTAACCTAATTTATTATCGGATTAATATTTGTTTTTCGTTTTGAATTTACTTTCTTATTAAGTATTATTTATTTATTGATAAGATAATGTACTAACTGTAAACAAGGACGTTTGTAAATTGGTAAAAGATGCCTACAATAATTTTATTGGATGTATCTTTGTCTATGACGAGACCTGTGCATTTGGCCGATGGTGGTGAAACAACAAGAAAACAACTGGCGATTTTGGGCATTAACGCATTTTTGGATCATTTAAGTATTCATTCAAAATTGGAATTTATTTCATTAGTAAGCAAATTATATTTAATTTTTTATTATAAAAATTTAGTGTGGAATATACAAACTTAAAATTTCAAAAGTAACTAAATCAGTTTGTCAGTTTTTTGACGTAAGCCATGCGGATTATTCGGGTAATAAATTTTTAATAATTAAAATTCTTTCATTTTACAAAAACGCACTGAATTGTAAGTAAAACACGTAAATATTGATAATACCACTTTTCTAACAATGTTTTATTCATTTTACCAGTTGTTAACAATTGCTTTTAAGCAATCACATGTACTTGAGGTTATGTGATAAAAAATGGGTGAAGCAAAATTTGAAAAAAATGATATTTGTACTACAGTGGCTTTACGCTACCGATTTGTATTTAAAACTAATAATAATGGAGAACACGTGCTGCAATTTCGGCCACATAAAGTACAAAAGTTGAAATTAGATGTACCGAAAACTGTCGAAGAAGAAATACAACCAGAAACTGTTGTTTTTGAAGACGATGTAGATTACCTACGAAGCCTAGATCCAAAAGAATGGAAAACTCAGGACCATTATAAAGTGTTGGGCATCGAAAAATTACGTTTTAAAGCTAGCGATGAAGTTATAAAAACAGCATACCGTAAAAAAGTACTAAAACACCATCCTGACAAAAGAAAAGCGCTTGGAGAAGAGATTAAAGACGATGACGACTACTTTACCTGCATTACCATGGCTTACGAGATATTAGGCAATACAACTAAACGTCGCGCTTATGATTCCGTTGATCCAGAATTCGACAATTCAATACCAACTGTAAATGAATTTAAAAAAGACTTTTATGCAGTATTTGATTATTATTTTAAATTGAATTCTCGATGGTCTGAAAAACCAATTGTGCCTGAAATAGGTACACCAAATTCGTCACGTGAAGATGTAGAAAATTTCTATTCATTTTGGTACGACTTCAAATCTTGGCGTGAATTTTCTTATGAAGATGAAGAAGATAAAGAAAAGTGCCAGGACAGAGATGAGAGACGTTACGTTGATAAATTAAATAAAGCGGAACGATTACGAAAGAAAAAAGAGGAAATGTCTCGGATACGATCACTAGTGGATTTAGCTTATAATAATGATCCTAGAATAGCGAAATTTAGGCAAGATGACAAAGAAAGAAAACTAGCTATGAAACGGGCCAAACAAAATGCTGCTCAAGCGAAAAAAGAGGAAGAGGAACGCATTTTGCGTGAGGCTCAGTTGGCTAAAGAACAAGCGGAAGCGGCGGAACGTGCACGAATCGAAGCAAAACGCCAAGAACGAGAAACAATTAAGAAAGCTTTGAAAAAAGAACGTAAAATACTGAGGGATGCGTGTAAGGCTGCTGATTATTTTGTGGAAAATGGGGATGACAAGCTAAAATTTATGACAGCCATCGAATCGATATGTGAAAATTTAAGTCTTGCAGAATTAGAAGAATTGAATAAAAATATTCAAAATAATGGTCGTGGTGCATTTATTAAAGCCTTTAACGAATATGAGAAGCGTGTCGAGGAGGAACGTCAGTCGGTGTTAAATGCTGCTAAACAAAAGTCTTCAGACGAAACGAAAAATGGAAAACCACTACTTATAGCACCTGAATGGTCTGAACATAATATTCAATTGCTGGTTAAAGCGGTTAATTTGTTTCCAGCTGGTACGAATCAACGTTGGGATGTTGTTTCGAATTTCCTAAACCAGCATGGACAATTTGGCAAAGACAGTGGCAAATTTAATGCGAAAATGGTATTGGCTAAAGCAAAAGATCTACAGAATACTGATTTCAGTAAAAACAATCTTAAAGACCAGGCAAATAAACAGGCATTTGATTCGTTTAAGAAAGACAAGAAGAATGTTTTGAATATTGATGAATCGAATATATCGAAAAAGTTGGATGGTGTTAGTTTGAATGGTGATGTGAAAAAAGTGGAACAACAACCATGGACGGCTGCTGAACAACAATTATTAGAACAAGCTTTAAAAACGTTTCCATCATCAACAACGGAACGATGGGACCGAATTGCTGAATGTATACCGAATCGCAGTAAAAAAGAATGTATGAAACGATATAAAGAACTTGTAGAAACTGTTAAAGCGAAAAAGGCTGCACAAGCGGCTGTTCAATCTAAATAAATTGTTTTAGATAAATTGTGACTATTTATTTTTCCTTAATTAATTTTTTAAGTAATGTGTAATTAATTGCAGATTTAGTCCTGTAATTACAACTGATTCAAAATAAATACGAGTATTTAATTATATTTTGATTTTTTTTTATTAAAATTCTTCCCATCAAAATTTCTGTTATTTTTAGATAGCTTTTTCTTCATTATATGAGGAGAAATGTCCATTCACTCGAGATTACAACATAATAAAGGGCGAATTAAAAGATATTGAAGATTATGATACAACTTGTTTAGAAACAGCTCTTCATGGGGTGAATCAAATGGTGCTTAGTGAATGGGGTAATAATACTGCATGTCAGGTGAACAAAACGAAATTTATGCATTTGTAATAAATGTTTATTGACAAATTTCGTGAACAGATTATTTTGGTAACTGATGGCAGTACTGGCTTAGGGCCAACGTCTTTGAAAGAGTCACTATCCACGCTAAATCAACGCACCCCATCCAATCAATTTCCACTTCCTTTCGCATTTCCAGCAAAACTGCATGTAGTTTGTATAGCGCCGCCGAACGAACCGAATTTAGTGAAAGGTAACACAAATTAAAATAATATGCATACTATTTAATTATCCCCTTTTATAGCAAAACCGTTGTATCAAAGATTGGTTGATTTGACTGGATTCGATGGATCGATTTGCATACCAGACAATTTGCAAAGTGAAATGATTGTTGTTAAATTGTTTCAAAAGTTAGCTGACGATATTTATACATCTTTTAAAGGCACATTAAAATGTGGTAATCTTGAGTCTAAAATTATACTGTCTCCAGCCCCAGTTGTACGTTTTTATATAATATAACTTAACGCAAATTTGCTAGAAACTGTTTTTACAGCCTTTTACAAAAGTCACTGACTTCGACTGCCAAACATACAATTTATCTGAGCTTATAGAAGTGTGCGGTTTTATTTCTCTAACAGATGTAGGCTCTCCAATGGCCGTCAGTCGACATTTAATTCTTCCAGCTAGTTTGAATCAAAAAGACATAACTACACGTACCGCCGAGATGGATTTAACTAACACTGACGAAGATAAGGAGGACGAAGGGAAGATTCCATCGTTCTGCGTTCTGTTACATGGTGCATTAAAAGTGGAAAATATGGCAGCGTTAGTTACGGTGGGTGAAAATTGGTTTGGGTTCGTTTATTCCTGGGCTGATTCTAAAAAAAAATCCAACTTAATGTTGACAATATTAACACCCGGCTCTGATGCTGTACCTTGGTTAGGCGATTTGAATAATTTAAGCACTGCTGATAGCACTCGTTCAGAAAAATTCGGTACATTTCCTGTTCGACCATCAGAGAAAAGAAGTTATTCGCAAAATGGAGTTGTTTGGATTCGACAAGCCGGTTTGCAATCAGATATACAGAAGATTTTACGACATGCAAGAAAATTACCGGAAAAAATTCAACAGTTTTATAAGGTTTTTTTTTTCATAGTAAAACTGTTTATGTTTTAGTAATTTTCTAATAATTTATGTAGGAATTGAATCGTTTGAGAAAGGCAGCCATTTCGTTGGGATTTTTAGAGTTACTTACTGGTTTAGCGTACATTTTTGAACAAGAAGTCCTGCAATTACCTGGCAGTGCACATCCAGATTGCGCTCTTCAGTTACAACACGCCGCAGAAATGTTGAGAAAATCGAAAAACTATGATATGAAATACGTTGTAATGGCATTACAAACAAATTACAATAGTTCTTGATATAAATAAAAGTCTTTTTATAAATTTCCAGTCTTTTATTAAGGTTTACAAATAAAAATTTTATTTTTTATTAATGTCTTAAACTTTGGTAGTAAATAAAAATATGAAATGGCACGAAATAAACCGGAACTGTAGTGTAACATGGCTAGATAAGTAATTGTAACACTACTGACGTAATTAGTATACAAAGGTGGTAATTTATAATTGATAACAGGTTTAATATCAACATTCTGATCTAAATAAATGTGCAGAAAATGGATTAGGTAACGTTGAAATGAAGTTATTATGAATAAAGCGCTTATTGTCACGGCAAAAATTAACATTGATTGTATTTCTTCGAATTTTTTCATCAAAACATTGTCGATGTGTGTTTGTGTTGATTTACTTATTTTTAGTAGCAGCACGACGAATGTAAAAAGGAATAAAGGTATAGGTATGAGTACACGGAAGACTAATAATAAATACTGTAGCACTTGTCCGTAATAGCTGTCGAAAATAGCGCATAATATTTGCTCTTCGTTAAATTTTAACGTTGATGATAAAGTGAAACTTGGTATACTTAACGATAAACACAAACACCAGATTAAAATTGTGGGCAGAATTATTGAAATATCTTGCTTTCGTTTTCTGTAATCGATATTCACAATTCTGTTGGTTGATTCGTTTCTTGTAACCAGACATTCATTGGAATCCTCACTTGTATTATTGCATGACGTTAGTGGATTTTTATTGTCGTTTTGGATTTCCCATTTATGGTAATTCCACAAAGATATGATATGGAAATTGAGCGCAATTATAAAATAAATGATCAGCGAATTGTAGAGAATTTCACTTCCTTTATAAAGTGGACAATTATTTGCGGAAAAGGGCCAAGTATTATTGTTTAATGTAATAATTTCCACAACAGTCACGTGCAATATCAGAATATCAGCGAACGCTATCTGCATTACAATTGTGAGGACCCCTAAGGAAAATTAAATAATTAGATAATACATAATATTCTGTATAATAAAACGATCAATTTATTACCATTTCTTGAACATCTACTCAAAGCGAGTACATGAACTGAATTTATTGTTGCACCAATTGAGACAACAACAAAATAAAATATGATAATCCAGTTTGGAATTGAGTTTTCTTGAAAATTATCTTCACGAAACAATAAATCATCATCGATCACTTGTGTGACATTAATACTTTCTAAACTTTTATTTAAAATCACCTCCATAATAACTAAAGCATCGTAATAAACTATAATCTTCACTTGCTAGTGAGAGACGACACAAACTTATATATAATACATCTTAAAATTTAAGAACTTTGAAAGCGCATATTATAGCACTAAACAAAAAGAACAAGTAAATGGTTATTATAAGAGGGTCGACAGAAGGAAGGGGACTCGCGGTCCATAAAAGATGCTGTGAAGCTGTAATTCACAATCAAGCATTGGATAAACAAGTTTATTCTTAGCAGGGCGACATATAGTTCTTTGACTTGGATAAATATACAGATGCATAACATATTTCTTGGCGTATGATGCGTTTAATTTAGTTTTTATGAAAACGAAAAAAACAACGGCGCTTTCATAATTTGTTTTATTCACTTTGATAAAGTTCGCACGTTTTTATATACACTTAATTACCAAGTGGATTTAATTAGAATCTTTAAAAGTTATTTCTAAGTTAGATTTTCTTTTTAAATTAACTAAAAGCTAAAAAACTAACTAATTAAATGCATTCGAGTGTAGTACATAAACAAGCGCTTTTTTTGAAACTTACCTTAAATGAAAGAAGGAGATTGTAATTAAAACGCGCCTTTTTAATATTATATATATATTTTATTTCTATTCAAAGAATACATTGTGTTGTCTAAAGTCAATATCATTAAATATTTTTTTGTATGTTTTTATTTTTTAATAATCATACATTTTGCCCAGAAGTTTTTATTATACAAGGTATACATACAATTGAAACTTACAACTTAAAATATCAAATAGTTTACATTTTACAAGATACTTAGAGAAAAGTACATAAGGAATAATTTATGTAAAAATACATTTTAGAAGTAAAAATGGGATGGTGTGTGGGTTCGATGGATGGATAGATGGAAAGTTGAATTTATGATGATATACATATATATTTATTTAGAAAAAACAGTTCTGGACAAACTGCATTGTTTAATATATATAATTATAATTATTAAATTGTATTAAATATAATACATTCTGCGAAAGGCTTATTTATTATATTATTATTACAACTAACAATCGCAGCACTGTTTTTTTTTCATATTTTTATTTTTTTATAACTATATACTTCTTTTTTAGAATTGGTAAAACGGTTTGTCACTTTTGCCATTTATTTTTAATTAAAATGTTATACTCTCTAAAGATATATTGACAAATTTCTCAAAATTATAAGGACATACTCTTCTATATAATAATATTTTTAATATAATTAATGTGGAATGTTTAAATATTGATTAATATAATAATTTGGTTTTTGCTTTAGTTGGTTTTTTAATGATGTTGATGGTTTATTTTACAAAATGTTTTGTATTTCTTTTAAATAATGCTAAAGGCTTTCTTAGGCAAACATCCAGACAATTCATATGACTGGAATCAGTACGAACTGCATACATACAATAATTTTTAATTTTCTTTTGCAAATTACTTATCAACTAGCTAGAACTATGCATTTTCAATAATGTTTAAATATATCAATATATATTAATCTATTTCCTTTTCAATAATAATAATATATTTATATTTTAAAAAAACCAGGCAGGCAGCCTTTATTTAAGATATACAAAATGCACAGCTATTAAAGGGTGTCGAACACGACCCCTAATAGGAAGAAGCAAGATATTTGTGGATTTTTTTTATTTTTTATTAAAACATTTTAAGAAAAAATCACCACCACACTTTGAATCAAGTCAATAAACACGCTTTTGGTAGTCCCCAGTTCGTTTGAATTTTTGTACAAATTAATGACAACTAAATCCTTACAGCTAGGACTATAAAATTTCTCTCATTCAAGTGCGACATTTTAATAAACGTTAAATAATTAACTTGACTAGTTATTCTATCATTAATGTTATTAAAATTCTATCTACAAATTTATATACAATATTTATCTTCAGTATTTTATTTTGGAAAGATTTTATGTTTTATTTTACGACAATAGTGGAATAATTAGCCTTATAAAATACCATAAAAAACAGAACTTTGTCGAATCGTAATTTTCTCCCAACAAATTTGTTTTGCCTTAATTTTACGTTAACACGTATTAAAATAAATTGTCGCATTTTCTTCTGTATAAATTTTTCAATTATACGTATATACAATTGGTATTGGGAAAAAACTCCAATATATTTCCATTATTAGTAAGTAGGTATATCTTTTTGTTTGTGTATCGTAAAAATTACTTTTTTTAGTTCAGTTTCATTTGGTTAATCACAATTTGTATGCACAAGTTTTATGCAAAATTGTTATAAAAATTTTCATTATGTATGAGAAAATTATAAATTGGATGCAACATTCATAAAATAATTAATAAACAAATTAATAACAATTAAAATTCTAGTCACTACCACCTAGTTTTGTTTGAGCAACAATGAAAATAAAAAACAAAATTAATTGATGCTTTTGGAGCACCGAAAAATTGTTTAATTGACGTATTTTTGGTTTGTTGTTCATTTTTCATTAAATTATCCATTGAACAAACACATCGAACAACTACAAATTTCATTTTCAATAGAATTTGATATAAAATGTTATAAATTTGTGTGTATAAAATTTTTGGTTACTGTAAAATGGCCAACAAACCGAAACAAGCCATATCCATTCTGATATTTCATGATATCATTGTATATAATTTGTTTCTAAAGAGTATTTGGAAAGTTTTGTACTGTTTAACATATTATACATTAATTTAAAATAAAATAATAATAAAAAACATTTAAATAAAAACAATGGTTAGCATTATTTACTAAACTTGGACACGGAGTATTACATATCTCAGTCTTATATACATTACTAGATGCGTAAATAATATTTTTTTAAAACAATTAGGGGAAATGAAGCCTGTATAACATAAAAATAAAACATATAAAATAATATCGCATTTTTTCTCTTCATCAACGGAAATGGAACAACATTTTATGGCTAAAGAATATACAGTCTAATCACAATATGTTTCATTATTTTTTTTTCTTTTGCTAAATTATAACAATCTATACTTTATACGGACATTCTTATCTAACACATCCATAAGAAGCACTTATTAATCATGAAAAATACTTAAATAAGTCTATTCAAAAATTTCTTTTATCAATCTAATTAGTACACTGCCCTATTCTACACACTAGCGCACCCCTCTAGAATTTTATATGTACGTAATATGTAATAATTTTGTAGTTTTAATAAATTTTTGGTTTTCCTTATATTTTCTCTTATGCAGTTAGTCATTTACACACAAACATCCTTTTAAATGAATCCTTACGTATTTTTTTGTCGAAAATAATCAAGTTTACAAGCAATTAGTTATTACGTATGTATGTGTTTTGTGAGACTTTTGCGTTTGTACTTTTTCCTTAGAATCATTGTGCGCCCCATTTCTAGTATATGTATATTTTGATTGATATTTTATTAAAATTTTGTGTCCGCTTGTACGTCAATCACTTTCAACAAAATCTCTGCTTCCACGAATGGATTATTATTAATTCCGGATGAACAATTAATGATAATAATAAATAGGGCAGCTAGGCCCTGTAGATGTAGGAGGCAGTGTGGGGTGGTGTCGGTGAAGGCGATGAGGAGGGCGGCGAAGGGGAACTAGATGAACCACTGCTCGTTGGCAGAGCACTGTGTCCTGATCTTTGTTGTTGATGCTGAGCCCGTGGACGTCCTAAACTGCGTGCAGCTGCCGTCATACCGCCCTCCTCATTGTTTTCTCAGAGGTATACTTTCTTTACGCTACGCGTTGTCGCAAAACCGTCCCCACGTCTATAGTTGTCACCCTGCAACAACTGCATATCAGTAAATTATTATATTCGTTTGTTTGTTTCAATTCAGTCAGTTTTGATTATTATATTTTCATGCGAGTGTGAAAAGGTTTTGTAGCAAATTAAATTATAAATTAACTAAAAGTGAAGACGAACAAACATATAGGGAGGTCACAAGTTTTGGGAAATTTTTATCAAATCAATCATTTTCAAAAGTAATTTGTAACTTGTGAACACGCTATATATATATTATATAATATGGTATATATTGAAACATGAAACATCTTACACTTATAGAAATTTGTTCTAAATACAACGTTCATTTTATTTTCTATAAAATAACTTGGAAAGTTTTACGACAGTATACAGTTATAAAAGAAAAGTAAACAAATAAAAAAGTTAAAGAAATATATATGATAAAAATTTCGATTGAATCAATTTTTAATTACCTTTTATAATTTTAAGGGTGCCTAAAACCCCAAGACTGTAATCAAGTGTAAAAGAAAGAAAAAGAAAATTGGTGAATTGGTGGTGACATTTATATAAAAATCAACATTTAATAACAAAATACATAAAATAAGCACCAATTAACATTGACATCAAAAAACAAATCACACTAGGATTTATTATCAAAATTTATTTATTATGAATCATTATATTTGTGTTAAATTTTATTTGAACTAATCAAAAAAACATCAATTAAATTACCTGATGCGATCTTAGGGTGCCAAAATTATCACGTCCTCTAAAATTTTCGCGGCCATTATAACCGGCATCCGTTTGGAATTGGAATAGAGTTTCAGCATTATTTTGGTGAGGTCCTTTGCGAAGTGTATTCTTTGGAGAATGTAGTTTTGGGGGCGGTTGTGGTACTAAAACTGGTTCCGCATATGTGACTTCTTCTTGAGGAAGAAGTTTTGGTTCCGCAGCTATTCGGCTATACAAGATTTTCCAATATTTATTGTAATTAAAAAGAAAAGAAACTGTTTAATAAAACCACATACCTATATAATATATACCGACAAAGTGAGATGTCCGAAAGGGGTAAAAAGCGGGTTCGCCATTTTTATGCCCTTAGTGTATTTTTTAGTGAATTTCATATCTTGCAATGGGCATATAAAGCGCGCAAAATTCAAAATATGATCAAATATTTAAACATCGCCGAAAACGTATGTCACAAAATAACAAATAGAAAACCCCTTTAGGTCACTTTACACTAAAGGCATAAAAATGGCGTCGTTTTCTATCTCTTTTTACAGACCCAGTTTTTAATGTGATTTTAGTAAGGTTGAAGCGGTATATATTTTATAGGTATGTGAATAAAACACATTAGTAAACGAACCTGTTCATATTCTGCCGTTGTTCGAAATATTCATATTCCGTATCTGGATAAGGCAAATTATCGTCCTCATCCTTATGGCATTTCCTTCCACAAAGGTAGCCCGCTATAAAGCCAACAACTAAGGCAGACGCTGCACCGGCTACAACGGCCATTATAAGGGTCTCCACTGAATATTGATTTGGTAGTGTGTCAGCTGCGGTCACTGCAGGTCCTACAATACAATTATTACATTTATTAACCAATGTTTCGTCCAACAAAACTATTGAAACTATTTCAGACTTACCACTACTCTCGTAAGTTTTGTCTTGTATTATATTAATCACTTGACCATCTGGCTGGTCTTTATTGGGCATATGGTCCGAATTAAACTTTGGTTGACTTGAGCTTAAACCACCAACTGAACCGGCATCTTTAGCACTTTTTGGTGGTGGACAGGCTGTGTGTTCCCCTTTCGATACGCTTTGATAAAAATAACTTTCTTCACCCCATCGTCCCGAACCACGAGACCTACATTTACCCTGAACTTTGTCCCATGCACAGTACGGATCTTGTAATGCAACACATTCACTGCAAAATTTTGTAATTACGTTAATTAATCAGATTAATTCTGTTTCATTTAGAAGAATTTAACGTAAATTTCAAAATATACATATTTAGATTACAGTACGAGCACTTTCACATACAATAATTTTCGATTAATTTGCAATATACCTATAATCCTTGAATTCCATTAAATATAAATTAATTTATAGTAATATTTGAATAGTAATAACAATTAATTAGTGTAATGGTTTTAGATATGCCAGTAATAACTTAAATGTGCAATTTACCAAAAACTAATTATTATATATTACTACATTTTACTAACATAATGCAATTGTAGCTGATGAAATTAATTTCTGATGAATACACTCGCGTATGTATGTACTTTTCATTAGATCATTTCTAAAATATATTCTCTATGGCATTTAATTTAATTACCTGCAACTGGATATTTTATTGCTATCACATCTGTGCAAACGCAACGATTGAACTTCACTATCTGATATGACCACCAATCGTCCCTCATCTTTTTTATTGCCTTTCATAATTTTTATGCCTCGTACAGCCACATGTACGGGGAAAACTTGAATTTCCTCAACGACGACCGGTCGCACCGCGTGTCGTGTTTCAGCTGATAAACCATTAACGGCTTTAATGATTTTTCCATTGTCTGTAACGAAGTTTCATTAAAAGATAACTGACTTTTCATGTATTTATTTTCATTATACCAGTTCCAATGAAAAGAACATCGTACGTTTTTCCACCAGGTACTCGAACTTGTGGATCGACGGCAATTTGTGTAAATCGATAACTATAGAATAAATACACGATATTAGTTACCAAAATTGATTTACCGTTTATGACAATTTACGTACTGGAAACTGGTTCGAATCACAATTGGTTGTCCGAAAAAGTTTGGAACACTTTCGTCCATCAGTGAATGAGTTTTAATGAAATTTAATGTAAGGTCGGGTAGTGTTCGACTATCATTATGACACTGGCCAGGACGTGGATCAGGCACTTTACTGCTTGGTACTGGCAACCAGTTCGAATTGATGGCTGCTTGTTCTTTAAAATTTCCTTCAAACGTGTCCGTGATGTCTTGTAAACTAAATGCACATACAGCACTGCCTGATATGCTGTTCGATGGTGTTGTGAATGTGCCGTAAATCAGTTGTGCCGAAACGTCCCCATATTGACCGTCAATTAGATCTGTTGCAGATTCTGTAAAAATACGAATAAAACACGAAAATGCAGCAAATTGTTATCCAGTAGTGAAATAATTTGTTTTGATTGAATAATCTATAATGAAAAACTTGAGAGACTTTTAAAGAAAACGATTATTTGAAATATTCCACTTTTTCAGTAAAAATTAAACTAAATGACGCTGGCTCAGTTGTGCAAGTTTGGTTTTTGTTTGCTTTTAATATTCATTAAGCACATTTAATTGAATTTAATTCTACGTTACAGGAAGACTTAAATATTGAAGTGTTTTTCCATAGAATTTTCATTATTTAGCTAAATGTACTTTTATTTCTTATATTTTCCATTAGTTTTTCTTTTATACTTTTTTCCGTACAAATAATATACGTAAACATTTTAATATAAAAGTGGTTCCTCTGAAATATTATTTGTTTTAACCGAACACATACACTATTCTAGCACAATAAATTAAATTGAAATAATAATGTATTGTTTATTATCTAACTAATCCAATATGTAGTAACTCTGAAGTTATTTTATTAAAATTTGATCAAATATTGTTTTATATGTGTATGTAGAAAAGCTGTAATATTTTTACATAGTTTCGTTGTAAAGTTCATAAATTTGGTTCGAAAGACTTCATATAACACAATATTATATGCTTAAACTTGCAAGAATAGTAAAAAATGACTTTTAGTTTTATTTGAACCTTATTATCAAAGTAAAAATCCTTTTAGTTTATAGTGACTTTATATTCATGCATACTAAAGTAGGAAATTGTATAAAATGCATACTTTATGTGGTGGTGTTTGAATCTCCCGCCTAGTGCTGGGGAGTTTGTGTTTAAATAGTTAGTAATGGAGTGACTGTCAATTGTCAATTATTATTAGACACATTGTGAATTGTTTGGTTATATTAGTAATTTAATTGTGGTTATATATATTAATAAACATCTATCGTTTATAAAATTTATATTGTGCGTTTCATTAAATAATATAGAACATAACAT
>SSSI01003447.1:0-15017 GCA_004796505.1 Oryzaephilus surinamensis | reverse complement strand
TAGTTTTTCTTTTATACTTTTTTCCGTACAAATAATATACGTAAACATTTTAATATAAAAGTGGTTCCTCTGAAATATTATTTGTTTTAACCGAACACATACACTATTCTAGCACAATAAATTAAATTGAAATAATAATGTATTGTTTATTATCTAACTAATCCAATATGTAGTAACTCTGAAGTTATTTTATTAAAATTTGATCAAATATTGTTTTATATGTGTATGTAGAAAAGCTGTAATATTTTTACATAGTTTCGTTGTAAAGTTCATAAATTTGGTTCGAAAGACTTCATATAACACAATATTATATGCTTAAACTTGCAAGAATAGTAAAAAATGACTTTTAGTTTTATTTGAACCTTATTATCAAAGTAAAAATCCTTTTAGTTTATAGTGACTTTATATTCATGCATACTAAAGTAGGAAATTGTATAAAATGCATACTTTATACAACATTTATTATAACAAGAAGAAAAAGAAAGCAAAAAGCTATTGAAATTTTTTAATGCTTATGAAAAAAAATTAAGAAATCCTTTTAAAAGTGGATTAAAACAGCATTGAAGACGGAATTAAAATGCGTTCAACGTACAACAGCAGCAACACGATCAACTTGCAGCATCTTTACGATCCGTCTAACTCAGTTAGCGACTAGACCGGATAACTTAATCACAAGTTGAGTTTACAACAAGACTTCCTATAATATAGAAGTTCCTTGTAGTGTGATTGCATTTCAAAATTATTACCCCATTTCCTATACTTATAAAAGAAAAAAAGAAACTCAACAAAAACAAAACCAATTCGTTCGAACAACAAAGAATTACTGCACCACTAATCCACGGAAATATTAAATAATTTAAAGTTATCTTTTATTATTCCCCGTATATTATTTCCATTCTATGTTCTTCGTTCATCCCGAACATGATCTATAAATTGTCTGATAATACCCAAGATGGTTCACATATAAATAAAATTTGTAGATGGTGGTAATGCGTTATTAATGATGACAAAAATATAAATATTGTACTCACGTATTTCGTTGAAATAGAAGGGAAACTCTCCAGTGACGGAACAGTTAAGTCTGGATTTTAAAAAGGATGTCCATCGGTTACGAAATCGATGTGGACCGCCACGATCATTTTTGCAAACTCTTGCCACACGAGAATACACTGCCTGCAAAGTGATAATTACATTATTGATTGATCGAAAAATATTATTCTCTTGAAAAATCCAAAAATATATAACATACACAATTATAGTTTTTATGTCAAGTTTTATCCATTCATATTTTTATGATACGCTTACGCTATTTACCCAACATATACAGATATACATATTTTTTAAAAATAAGATGATGGTTTCATACAATTTACGACCGAAACTATATATTTTATGAAAATGTCAATGGAAAGAGCACGTCGTATATGAATACAGAAATATATGAGTATTTATTTTTCTTAAGTCGACAAATCTGGATTTCATTTTATGTTTCGGTTTTTTTTTTATTCGTTTTCATTCAATGGTAAAATATTAATGACGTACCTTTCCGCAATTGATATATTCAACTGCCGTTTCACGAAAGAAGAAATACACGAAATCACCTTGTGTCAGCGAACTAACAAAGTCTGGAGCTGGAAAAAAGAAATAGAAACATATATGAAATATATATAAAACGAATAAGTACAGGGAATTAATCAAAAATAACATATATAGACTTTTATGTATTTTTTTTTATCAAAAAGAAAAATCAGTCTATCGTTACAAATTTGCTGTTACTGGTTACTGCTGACTAAAGCTTACCATTGAGACTCATTGAATCGTATTGTTCAGTTTGTAGAGGTTCTCTATAGATAATAGGATCCATTCCACTAAAATCGGCTACTGTTCCAGTGTACAAGTCATCATCTGAAACAAAAGGTTCCACTGTAATCATGAATATAATGCAGAAAATTTAAATTATAGATACATGTATATACCACTTGGATGATGCAATTTTTTCAAAGTACATATTGTGTTTGCTGGTGCAATGCATCAATTATATGAGAATAAATATAATTATGTACGTTCATGTTTTTCTCTATCTACAATACCCAGACTATTTAATTTTTATTGTTTTCGTATAATAAAAAAGCTCTACATTATTTTTAGCCAATTAAAATACAATCACTTCATTCAAACATTTAGGAAAAACAGCTTTTGTCTAGCAACGTTATTTAAATGACAATTTCTAATGCACATAAAAGTCCTTCTCATCTTCCATAGTATTGCTATTCTATCTACAATGTTGAACTAATTTCGTGACAAGTTAATTCCAACTTGACTTGTTTACTTTGCTTGGTTAATGTCGACAGTTAGCAACAATTATTTATTGCTCTTAAGCCGACATAAAGTTGCTAACATAAATATATATTTCGCTGTTAGAGCAAAGTTGGAACTGTCGTTAGGTAAACCGCAATATTAGCACCAAAAACTTTTTTCTTATACGATTTTACAGAAAAAAACAACTTCTAATTAAATTAAACGTTCATTATAACATGATACGAGATAAATCTGGTATGTTTAAACATAAAACTAAGATAAAATAAAATGTGTAATTAAATTTTACTTCCCTGGTTGTTGAGTTATTTATATTTTTAAATGGGGCTGAAAGCATTTTCCCAACAGAAAAACATATAAAGTTCTATTGCGAAATGAATTTGTAAAAATTAACCAGAAAAAAATATTCGTTATTAAAACTGGTCTGATTTCTGATTCTTTGTATTCAAAAACAAATGGACTTTGATATAAACTATTTTTATTCCATGTACAAAAGAATAACAACACATAGTCTCATTTTTCTGTACAACGCAAATATGAAAGCGAATAACCAAATATATGTACACACACACAAAATATCTCTAATATGATATGATCTTCTCGTTATTCTTAGCGTATCGTGTTCAGACAGACATGTTGACGCTCTTTGAAGTTCTGCAAGCAGCAAACATCAAGGATAACGAAACGTGACTTATATATAACAGGACTACGAATAGTTGGGTATTATCCATACACAAAAAGGGATATGCGTCCATAATTTAATTGAGTTAAAGCACACCCAAAACTATTTATTGGAATTTCTTTAATTTGATATGTGCTATTTTAATTAAACAATATGAGATGAATTTACTTATTAAATATATATACGAATGATGTGTTGGGATAAAAGCACGTACATATACACATAATTTTGTTAACACCCTTATTTATTTGCAATAATACAATGAATTGAGTGTGTGTGTGTTAGATTTAGAAATTTAAACGTACTTGTATTGTATATTGAACTACTATACAGGAAGTAAATTAACTCTACACACACATGTACTTAGGAATGATATTAAATGAAATGAAAAGGTACTTGAATAGAGCACAATTGAATGATCGTTTACTTTAAATTGGTTACAGCCTTTATTCCACTTGCATTATATAGTCTAAGTAATTAGCCTCGCCTACAGTACCTCAACACACAAGACCACATTCAAAGGGCCCTTTCTGCACACCGAAATTAATTAAAGTAACAATATTACATGAGAATTAACACAGAAAATACACAAACATTTTTCAAATACACAAACATTTTTCTATATGTATATAAATATTCGTATACACAATTATAATAAAATTTGGATGATCGATGACAAATGTATATGGATAATATTTTGATTTTAAAATTGGATGAAATACGATATACGTATGTTGGTAGGTTTTAGAGTGGTTACATTAATATAATAGAGAAAGCTGACCAACATATAATATCAAACGTTCAATCATGATGAATGACTTTAATTAACAAATACACTAGGTATTCGTGCATACGTTTACAGACCAATAGGTATTAATTCAATTATATGGCCAACATCTCATATTACTAATTTAGTTGTTTAGATTTGATATAGTGTATATAGAACAGAGCTTATTTGTTATATTTGGCGGTTATTGGTATTGTAAAACGTATATATACTTAATAGTAAACACTGTATTGTGTTTAGGGTACATAATTGGAGTTATCCTTAGTGTATAATTTCAAATTCACAATCTATACTGGAATATTGAATACAAAAATAAGATACAATAATATTTATATAAAACTTTCGATTAGAAATAGTAAATGAGCATAAAAATGATGTTTTGAATTTTTAAAACTAATATTAGTTGAGTATAACAATCATTAAAAAAAATATATAGTTATTGAGTTATAAATTTTAAATGGTTCGAGGAAAATTGTGTATATGAAAGGAAATATAAAGATTAAAATAGATTTTCTATTATTTGGCGAATGCGCCAAGTATAAAATATATTTCTAAAACAACTTACCAACATAAATAGCTGTCGAATTATGATGTGGATCGTATGGACACACAGCTTGACCAGGTTTTTCTTTTTCTACTGTGTAATTTCGTGGAAACACATTGTATTCTCTGCAAATTGGTTTAAAGGCATTGGTGCCACACAGTAATAATCGTCCTGCTGAGGTCTTCGCCATAATTCTAATATAGTTTTGGCAGTTTTCCTATAACATAAATTGCGATATTGAAAATTGTACAATTGATTAAAAAAAGTTATTGTTAATGCAAATAAATGATCTGAAGAAATTTGCAATCATATTCTGTAAAATCATATGCGTATATTTCGTAGTATTTTTACTATTAGAATTTTTACGATGTTTATGAGTTTAAGTTTTCTTATTGAAAAGCTATCTTCAACTTTGCTTGAATACGTCGTCGTTGTAAACTTATTCAAATTTCCATTATTTCTCTATTACATCAACTTGATGTCATTTATTTGTATTGATTTTGCCATCATATCACAATTGTTGGCTGGCATAGAAATATATATGTATGAAATATATGAAAAATATATTTGCAAATTTGAATAGCACGAAATCCATTTCATTATTTTCACTGAATAAACAAAAAAAGGTTAATGCCCCTGATTGCATAAATGAAATATGAGATTATAATGGATGCACAATTAAAATCACCATAGGAACATCTTTTCGCAGTAAAATTTTGATTTAATTCACGATTTAAAAAATTAACACCTTTTTCGTAATTCTAAATAAATTTAGATCAGCATTGCTATAAATCTAGAAGACATCTTTCTACAAGTACTATTGCTAATGCATTTAATAATTTAATTTCACTTTAAATTATAATATGTATTGTACGAGAACGTAAGATTTATAGTCTGTGAGACCGCCTAATCCAAATCTAATTTATCGTATATTGTACGAATACTTTTTTGCAAAATGTGAATCGTTGTATAAAATGGCGCTATAGAGGGATGGCCAAACATATACACATCACAAGCCGTATCGATCTTATGCTCGTCGCTTTGTAACATTTATAACGCGACTCCATCTAGCAAAATTTCCCAACTCCCATTTTTTTTTAAACCAGCAAACACAGACACCATCGCACCATCATTTTTCTTTGCTATACATTTTCTTTGTACAGATATATTCGTTTTTAATCAAAGAGAACTAAACTAATAGTTAATGGGCTTCAACAGTTCTTTTATTTTATTGTAATACTTTCAATTTTATTTATATATGATATAATTCTTGTCGTTGTCGTCGAGGCTTTTAATAAATCTCCCTGAATTCTTCTACCAACATACGAATAACAATGTATACAATACAATTGACTTTATCTAGAGAGGAGAATTCCCCAAAACGTAGTTGAAATCATAAAAGACCTTCAATTAATTAAAAAAGAAAGAACTCAAACTTTGTAGGACTTTATTAAAAACATCAACCATCGTAAGTAAAAAAAAAGTTAATAGAAACTTCATTCTTGTGTATTGTTTCGCAAAAATGTTTCATCATTTTATTATTAGTGTAAAGAAAAAGAAATACATTATCGCGAGCGAATCTCATCTCTCTCCCTATTAACGATTTTTTTCTTTAGTTGGTCAACAACCCTATCTATCTCCTTCTTCTCCTTTTCTTTGTTGTATTATTTGAAGCTGATTTACCGCATCTTTTATTTAACCAGTGTCTTTGCATTCATTTAGATACTTATTCTTTTCCATTTTTGTTTCACAATCTACTTGTACTAATTGCTTTTAGCAACAGTGCATCATTTTTGCATAAATACGTAATGCGCCGAACCCTTTTATCACATTATCACGCTTATCCATAATAAATAAGTTTCATATTATCATGTAATACAGGTGAGGGAACATATAGTGATTTCTCTTGTCAGAAACAACCCCTGGGATATCACAGTAAGAGCATGATTGAAACAGGCGTAAACTTAAATATCTACATATCTCTATTTCTAACAGTGTTTCAAACTATTCGACTTTCAACAACTTTAACAAAGTGGCCCTAAGATGACAACAACTTCACATTTATGCATGTACGACCGATTTCGCCAAAGGTGTTCTCTTAAAATCTTGGCTGATGCTCTTTGAAAATTATCTCAAGTAATTCTAAAAGAAGAAAAAGCATCCCAAAAAAACTAGGTGTAAAAACAAGACTTTAATTCTCTTTGATTAATTAGTTTTCCTACAAACTTTGAAATCTTAAAACGTTGCCTATAAATTATGATGTCGTCAGTTGCAAAGCAACCGTTCTTTTGCATCTCGTTGTTGTTGTTTGATAATGGTGTGTTTGTGCGAGATAATAAATGTATCAACACGAATAAACTACTTTCAAAGAAGGGGGGCCGAAATAAAGGAAAAAACACACATATATAAAATATTATATATTGCCACACAGCTTGTCATTCTGTTTATATAAAGTGTATGTCTTTATAAGGTGATGTACAAAGGAAGAAGTGCCTGTAGGAGGTTCAGAAATGCCGTTATTGAAAAATTGTTGACAGAATATTGTTTATGTAAAAATTAATTAAAAGATGATGCGGTTTGCTAAAACCACTTTATAAAATAAAATGGTATTACAGAAAAAGAGTATTCTAAAACAATACCACTCATTATTAAAATAGAAAATGGTTCTTCAGCGAGTTAAATGTTTAGATATAAAAAAGCTTTTATAAATAATTTCATTTAAGCTTGATATTCAAAGACTTTATAATTACGTGCCCAAATTTAAGGGTAATAATTACAGGAATTTCATCACCGACTTTCTGAATCCATTTCAAGACCACTTAAATGATTTAATTGATTTTCCAAGTTAAATTTTATGCAGTTCACCATCAGTCTGATGCTGATGAGCACAAAAGTAAATGTGATTTTGTTTAATGATAAAAAAGTACAACATTTTTCTAAAAAGCCTCAACTCCATTTTGTATACTATCTTCATTCATAATATAGATAATCTTCCAATTCGGTTGAATGGCGATATAGCTTACGATTAAAGTAATTTCGCGACGTTATATAATGATGAGGGTTGGTTGGCTTTAGTGTAATTAGTGATCATTAGGTAACATTATACACTATCTGCTGTACACCTAACTTATGTTTTACGCTAGATAAACAAGTAAGTGAGACATAACGATTTTAAACTGCTCCGCGTTGAAAATATCGACCCTGAATACGACGTTGCCTGGTGAGAAGAGAGTCTATATATCTGTGTGTGTGTTTTTGTTTGATGTTTTCGTATGCAAATATGTGCAATAGTTGATACTCTAGAATATATTACGATACACAAACAACAAATCCATTTAAAATGATATACAGAAAGTTTATAACAGCAATTAATGTCAAGATACTAAATTTCCCTGAAAGTGTGCAAATTGGTTCTTATAAATGAATTTCTTTTAATCTACTTGATGCATATTAGATTCATGTGGCTTTCCAACAAGTTAACTACCATTATAATGCAGGAAATAATCCTTTAAGAATTAAATTACAAAACTTTACTAAGTGTAACTCAATATACCAAATCAGTCATAGTTTTGATCGTGTGTTATAAAGGATCTAATAGGAATAGTGAAGCTGATGAAGTGCATTTCAAGTCAACTGTTTCCATTTTACAAGAGTTTAATACTATATAACATACTTACATAATCTTCCCTTTAATAGTATGAGCATTTTCTTCATGACGAGTTACTAATTACATAGAGTTTCAGATTACCGATAATAGAGTAAAAGGTGATATTAAATTTCATATATATGGAGTGAAATTAATACAGGTTGGAGACAACTTCATGCAATGTATTGCAATATAGATATTAATAAATTTTCATTGAGTTTAAATAAATACAAGTAGCTCAATAGGAACTTTGATATATCAAGTGTGAAATACATTTGATCAATATATAAAAAAATTACAACATAAATTTGAAAATCTGATTCGATGTATAATAATAATACCTACTTATAATTATTCAAACACCATATACGAGTATAAGTTCAAATCAGATTAGGTCAAATTATATTTATTTAAAAGTATATATGTATAATTAAATATTGTATAATGTAGTGTAATGTTGTGATATAATTTATATAAAAGGCAAAAAAGTACATTGCTGTTGATACATTAGAACAGGGTGGGTATTGTATCAATTTAAATAAATTATGGGACACAAAGTGGATAGCAAGTAAAGTGGCGTAATAGTAAAATGTCACGACATATGATACAAATATACACATAAACTTTCAGATAACTGTCGAGTACATTATATTTATAACATACTTTAATTAAAATAACCCTTTGAAATCGACTACAATAATGTTGGATATTTTTAGTTTATGTGGTGGATTTATTTCAGTGCAATTTCATTTTTCAGAATAATTTATAAACTAAAATATGTACTACGAGTATTAAAAGCTTAACAGTGCGGTAATTTAAATAGTTATATAGAATCATTTCGAAAAATTTAAAACCATTAAATACTTATTTCAAACATAAAATGAAGAGTTAATAAATAACTTACCTCGTCCTTTCCTTTCATAACACACATTTTGGCATCATGTTCATTTGAATACCAAATCAGTCTTTGTTGTTCATTCAAATTTGCAAAACTCAAGTTGTACACTACGTTCCTGCAACAAATAAATAAAAAACATCATCCATAAATACATAAAGCCAAATGACATCAATCCAACTCCAATAATAGGGTTTGCTTTATTTAGATTTCAGTCACGCATACGACAAACTCTGTGTGACAATTGCATTAGGTTTGTTTTTTGTATATATATGTGTATGTGCAAAGAGAAGAAAGAGAACAAGAGAATGGCAACTATAACAGCAGTAGCACATAGAGAGAAATTGATGAAATTCAGTTATTTATCTCGGGATTTAAAGGATGAATGTGATGGATGGAGTCCATACAATACAAGAAGTTACTGTGTGTATGCTAGTTAAAAAAAAAACTCTAAAACAGGACACTTATTGCGAATGTATTCCTGTACATACAAACAACCAACACGTATTGCTGGACAATATAATTTGTCAGAATTGGAATTGCGGATTATTGACTTGTTAGGCGAATTGCATTCTGACATACCCAATTATTGGCTCTCGATTCCAATTTACGGTAGAATGACGAAAATTAGTGTAATTCGTAACGTTTCATTTTAACGTTATTTCAAACACGACAAATTAAACTGTGCTTTTGAAAAATAATTCATATGTATAAAGAATGGTCGATATTTACAACGTATACTTTTTATGGTTTTTCATTTTAGTAACAGTGTGAAAATTTTATAAAAATGTTTGGCAGACCATGAGACCAACCGAAACTTAAACAGTGTATTTCAATAAAGTCTGAAAGCAGGAAAAGTCGAATATTTTCGATAAAGTTTACGACTTGTTGTTCCACAATATACACTACTAGTTTTCCCTTAAACTATTTTGATGATTCAGCTCACAAACAAATAACCAACAAACATTGCAAGATAGAAAAAGTTTACCACTTTTATCCCCAAACCCCAATTAAATGAAATACAATTAATTTGCTGCAAAGTGTTTACTCTTCCCTTGTTTAGATAGAGTGTGGAAAGTTTGTGTCGCTTTTCTACACCCCAATTTATACAAAACATCCCTTTTATGCACATCTGCGATAAAAGTCGGTCCACAACTCTCCACTATATATAGATACGAGTATATCTGCAAAATATGCTGCTGCTTTATTATTATATTGGATGGCAAAGTCGTCCAGCCGTTCTTAAATGTAATCCGGGCGTTCAGTTTTTGAGGACAATGTATGCAGAAAGAGAGCATCGTTCGTTGTACTATATATGCCATCGATGGATATTACATAGTGGTCTCATCTGATACCAATAACGATCTTTCACGCGCGCAAAGACCTTACAAAAACTATATTTTTACGAGCAACACTTTGCTTCTATTGGAAAATTGCTTTTGTCTTTCAAATATGTATTCCTATATATGGAATCGTGCAATAAAATTTTCATATCTATTAAATTACAAATAAAAACTCAACGGAAATAGGTAAGTTTCTTTTTATATAATTAATTATGTTTAATGTAATAAAAATGGGGAAAATAAGAAAAGTGTACAAGGATATATGTATGTAATAAATGGTGGAGACGAAAACATCACATAAATCTCGAAACTTTTCTCAAGATTTGAGCAAATAAGAAGAGATATAGTATTTGGGGTTGCTACCATTAGACAGGTAAGATTATATCTAGCGAAGGATAGTTAGACCATTAAGGAAAATTGTAAAAATGGTATACAGCATGTATAAAATGCAATTTAGTAATTGCTTAGATTCATGATATTACTTACAGTTAGATAAAATGACTGATCACAAATGTCTAACGAATCTACGAGTGTACATTCAATATAATATGATGGCCATTATAATAATTTATGAAATAAATAAAATGTCACAAACAGTTCTTTTATCAATAAAAAAAAGTAGCTCATAATAAACAAACATTTCAAGTTCTCAAAACAAATCCAATACTTGATTTAATTAATTGCTCAACATGTTATGTATTTATGAAACAATTTTATATATAAGTTAATAGTTAATATATAATAAATTTTATTATTCTACTCGTTTTACATAGTAATAAAATTTCAATTTATAATGGTATACCTAATTACAATTTGCATATAAAAGGGAAAACTTATAAAGTTTTCTTATATTCATGCGAACTTTTACTGCATTTGAATAATATATTCTTCTTAAATATATTATTATGACAAAATTAACTTTTAAATATTTATACCCATATTTCAGATATACAAAACAAATAAAACATTTCAATATATATGTATTATACGTTTTATTTAGATAGTCCAATTTGAATAAAGTCAAACACAAAGGTAACTTTTTTCATTTTAAAGTGTCCTTGCACAATCCCTACAAATCGATCTGGCTTGTCCTTTCGTCCATATCACACTTTTCTTATTTATTCGCATCGACTGACACAAACAGAATTTACGCTATAGAAAAGAATATACGGGCTTTAAATCACAATGTAGAGCCTGGAAATTTGACAGTAGCGACAAATACCAAATTTATTTATAAAGGGAAAATTGGTCACGAATAATAAATAAATCATCCAAGTGTAGGTATGTAACTAAGAATATACACCTTATTTATATGTTATATGTGTTCTATACATACAATCGTGCGATTGTTAATAAAAAAATCGTTTACAAATAAATTGATTACTTTCCCGGATTATTGCATCAAGAACGTTAAATATTTTCTTCCATCTAAACTCTACAATCCGTTTACGTTTTGTTTCCTTATTGTTAGACATGTCCGTAATATGTCTGGATTTACTAAAGTACAAATAATCATCATGAATTCAACGTTTATAGTTCACTACAGTAACTTTAATGGTTCAATTTGTTATAATGTCCCCTGGTGGAGAAATATATACATATATATACGTATACAGATGTTATTGTCATTGCAAAATAGAATGGCGTTAAGCAAGTGGATTAATTTTCTAAAGGAAATGGCCAAAGTATCATGAGTGTTTAGTCAAAAGAGAACGATGTAAAAAGTTTCGACTATAAAGTTGCAAAAGTCAATGTAATAAATATGAAATGGTCGGTTTTTAAACTGAGAGTTTGAAAAAAATTTACTACCAACAATTTTTCATAATATTCTGTGTAAATTTTAACATAATTGATTTGAATGTTTTATATTTTGCTTTGTGCGAAAAGTGAAAAATAAAATTCGTAAAATGGAAAAAATTGGTAATAAGTAAGGAAAAGCATAAAAGTGCCGTAAAAATGTTAATAACAAACTTTAAGATCAAAAATCTGTATTTTACGACTTAACTACAGAAAAAAGGGTGTATATACACTAGTATTCTTAGTAGGGTTATAACAAATTTATGAAAAAAGGTCTTCAAACTCGCATACAAATCCGGTAAATAATTTATTCAGCCAAGTTCTGTACAAAAAATGATTGCTACCCCCTTTTTCTTGGAACATTTCAATTATTATTGTATGAACAGAGCAACAATACAATTTTATACACTTTTATTTTACGAAATGATGCAGCTGTAATTTTAAACATTGATAAAATATCGGACGATTCAGCTTTTTTCATATTATTAGAGATTATGGGCGTTTACTAGGGTTGTAAATAAATGTTAAGAATGAGTATACTTGAAAGTTGGGTGTTTAAATGCGTGACAAACAGCCATTGTCCACCACCATCATCATCATCGTAGGAAAGAGGGATTCTCTTAAGGGCTTATAAGGGCCTTCTTCCCCCAATGATGACATGGTGGTTATTTGCAGTTGGATGAACTGTTCCAACATCAAATGCAGTTAAGGTTCACGCATTCGTTTCAACCCTCTTACAACCAAACTGTCTTCTATATAGATCAAATGTCAAAAGTTGGATGGCCTTTTTTGTTTGTTGCGGAGATGAGAAGAAAAAAACTCAATGATGGCAACAATTGTACCATGTTATTGGAAAATTTGGCCAATTTAGTCAATACTCAACCATATACACACACCGTGTATTTGAAAAATGTTGTTTAAATTTTAATTAGATTTTTTTTTCAAAAGCATGATGAATGATGTGGGGCCCTATACGAATGTATTTTTTAAAATTGAATTTGAAATTGAAATAGTAAAGATCCAGAAGAAAAATCATACCACAATATAACATCTCCAAATATTTTATGAAGCTTCATATTGAATTTTGTTATTATACTGTACTCCAGAGTGAAATTGTAGGAAGAACGCCATTTCTCTATATACTCGTATGTATATACCATACTATATATAGTTTTTTCTCAACTATTCTAACGGAATTGCTGCCATTCAACTAACAGCACACAAAGTTAAACTTTATACTGTTTGCAATTAAGTTTCAGATACTTGCAGCTTAATTTAGAATTTAGATACGTATCGCAATAAGCTGTAATTATAAATTAACAACCTTAGAGAGATTGCAAAAAGTACAAACCGCATTACATATACGATTATAATAAATAGGGTAGGACTGTGCTTAGGACAAAACATGACAAAAGTTTTGTTCCATTTTGAACGAATGTATATAATACGACCATAACTAAGCAGTGTAAGTTTTGAGTCGACAAATAGTTTCCACTAAAGCAGCTCTTTTCCCATTATTTTTTCCTATTCTTATATATATTAGGGCGAAAGTGGGAAAAACTGCTCAAATTATTTTGGACAATAGATGATGTCAAAATGAGACGTTTTTTCTTATTTTCTTCGCTTCGCTAATTCTAATTAGCTTCACGTTGGAAGGATTCTTTGTTTCCTAGGTTTTTATGAACAAAAAGAAATTCTAAGCGATATATTATAAAAATCCATTATATATTTGACAGAAATTACAATTTAAAGCAAAATACTTAATAAATTTAACACAATTTATTAAACTTTAACCAACTGTTGTACATTATTCAACAATTAGACCTTGTACTAATTAAGGAAGGTAAACAACACTCGATTTTCTGGAAAACACTAACATTCAAAGTTTTCCCTTAATAGGACGAAAAAGGATAATTTATTCTAGAATGATTTTATTATTTCGTACACAAGGATTCAACAAAACCTCCAACCGTACAAAAATGTCTTTTACACTTTCATTATTGGGGATACAACTTTTATCATTAGTTTTTTGTTTATGTGCATCTTTAAAATGTAATTATGGTACACGAACTACCCAGTTTATGATATTATCAAACATTTTTCTACATACCAACATGTATACATATTATGGTTTTAATAAACTGATTATTGTTAAAAGCTACTTTCATGTCCGTTTCGCCAAAGTAAAGAAAATTACATTTTCAAGCACACATTCGGGCACCATATCAAAGGGCCAACATTAGAAAACAGACCATGTAGTTGCAGTCTGCTGAACTAATAACATTTCGATTACGGAAACTTTTTAATGCACCGCATGTGTATTTAAAAAGTTTTCTATCTGTATACTCGCCATCCATTTTTTATTGATTGTTTTTTTTGTGCACAAAAAAGTATTGCAAACTACATGATTAATGATGGCAACAAGTGCAATAAAATGGAACAATTGTTTTTGTTGGTAAAGAAAACTTTTCGAAATTAGATAATTGAAGAAAAAGTTTATAAAATTATTAAAAAATCCATACGTAAAACCCATCACACGTAGTTATCTTTTTGTCCGAATTGAAGAATACTCGTACATTAAGGAAATTGTGATGAATTTTCCTGGAAACTGAACAAAATTCATTTATTCAGCATTAATATTCATTATTTCGAATATTTTCCTAGAATATACATAATCGCATCTAAATATTAACAGTATTTGTTTATCTATAGTACAATAAAATGCATTTAGAATAAATTGTTTCAGCATCCATCGTTTATATATTTATTTTCGATATAGATACAGTATCTATATGGTATTATAAATAGAGCATAGGGAAAATGAATCCTATAATACATATAACTAGAATGAATACAAATTCAACGCCGTTCAATGCAGTTAGTATCATTAATATTTGGTTTAATTTTTATTACTCCCATTGTGATTAGTATTTTATTGTGAAAGGCAAGCGGTCTCATTGGCAATAACACAGAAAGAGAGGATATCGTATTACAGACAGACAATTTA
>SSSI01003440.1:15028-40441 GCA_004796505.1 Oryzaephilus surinamensis | reverse complement strand
AGAATAAAAAATATTTCAAGACCATTTGTTAGTGTGGAAGAGATTTTTATTATTATTTATGGATTGGAAGGGAAAAATGAATCGTATATACAGTTTTACAATTGAAAATTGTAAAATAGACATCGTCAAACAGTTACGATGGAATATTAATAATTAATCCGCCAAATCCATGAGACTCATTAAGCTAATGTAGATAATTTTAATACCGATATAAAGAGTTAAGAGGATTACATCAGAAATGTTTTTAATAATTATTCGAAATTAATATTTATTCGTATATTTTATACGATTATTTAGTTTTTTTGATGTGAAATACCTAATTACAGTTTTGGTGTAATTGTGATTTATTAGAAATGTATCAAATTTATAACAAATTGTGGAAAAAAATTGGAAATGGGAAAAAATAATGTCACTTTTTGTATACCTATATTTATTACAAACCATATATTAACTTTGTTCCAACAAACACCATGGACGCGTTCATGAACGCATCATTTCAGTGGACCTTCTATTTATTGCATACAAATTACCAAAGCTTCATAACAAAAATCACCTGGGCGACTGAAATGACACGTTCATGAACGCATTCATAGTGTTTGTTGGAACAAAGCTATTATTAATTTGTTATTGTTGTGCTTATTGCTACTAATTACTTATTTAAAGGCTCAACATCCATTCTATTATCACACATCATATAACATATTTCCTTAGTTACATACAAATAAAAGAGATAAAGAAAGACATTTAACACCCACATACAAATTCGTTAACAGTTTAAAAAAGTTCACAGAAAAGAAAAGTAAGAATTTGTCAATAATAGACTTCCAGACTTAAACAAACTTGTATACACCTTGCTCCCAGCACAATTCTATTTTTAAATTAATAATTAGTCGACAGAACACACGGATGTTGTAAGATTTTTCCTAGTTTAATTTCCTGTTGTAACTAAATTCGTAATCCAACTACATACAAAGAAATATATGCCTACATGGTTAGAACTTAGATTCCATAGAAATATGTTGAACGAAAAGTCTGTTTTGTAATAAATAAAAAAATGTTATATGAATGAAAATATTACGTAAACATTCCATTAACTAAATAAGGCATACAATTTTTTTCGCAGCTACATAAACAAGTGCATTTTATTATAGTAGATGTATGAATAGTATTAACTCAAATCTATCGGTTGAATAAACTGAATTTTACTAGAAATCGAACCATATGTGTATATTTACGTTGGTGTCACTAAAATAGGCCATGGAAGTGTTCTTTACACTTTTAATCATTTTGTTTATCAATAAGAAATATAGTTCGTTGCAATTAGTCGGTATTATGCGGTTTCATTTATGTAAATAAATTACTTAAAATGCATTCAAGTGCATATTCTGATCAAGTCGCATCCTTTTATCTATTATACATTTAATAAAAATATATTAAAGTTTAATCTATTGACTTTCTAAGTACCTACATGTGTATGTAATTAGAGAAAATTCAAACTTTTAAATATTAAACCTTTATTAACTCGTTTATGTTACGCCACTGGTAAATTAAATAGTTTATATGGGTGACGCTAGTTGCCGCCACCTTTGCAAGAAGCAGTGTAAAAAGTAACCTGGGCGTGTTAGTGAAGCAAATCTGTGTAAATTTGTGTGTTTTTCAACCCCTTTTTATAAATTTATTAAATAATGTAACAAGAGGATACATTTATAAGGTGATTAACAAAATTTTATATTCATTTGTTTGTGTATTTATTGAAATATTAGATGTTTTCCCTATGTTTAAAACATTTCTAGTATCATCTGTGTATTTATGCACCCATTTAACAAAATCATGAACTAATTTTGAAAATTTACCATATCACATTAACGCAACTAGGAAAAATTGGCTGCTTTGACCATTTTTATATTGCTTTCAAAATAAATATCAAGTAACTTACTTCCTGTTAACATTACTAGAAACAATTGAACCATTTGAAATTTAATGTAAATAAAACAGCTGAATTTTTGACAGATGTGCATAAAACATTACAATTTTTTATGTAAATTAGCATAAATTGTCTTTTAGATGTGTGAATTAGATGAGGAAATTGTGCAATTTTTCCTGCATAACATTTTTCTTGTAAAGCTAATCAATAATTCTGACGTTAGCTTTATTTATATATTCTCGCGCAAACCAAGGACTGTCAGATTGACGGTCATTGGTGTAGGGGTGAAATGATTTGTTAAGGGGCACAAAACATATTAATTAATATTTCGTCAAATTTCACCAAAAGATTACCATATTTGTTCGAAAAACTGATAAGCCATGCTTACTTTGTTAATCACTTCCGCATATGCAAAACCGCTTGACATTAGATAACGAAGCATTTAAATTTCCACGATCTTAATTTATATATAAAAACGATATTATTTTACTTAATGATTCATATTATGTACCTGTATAAATATTTATAATTAAATCTATACGCCTATACGTGGTTTTTCGTAAATTCATTATACTTTTGGCATATGTTTCTATATTTTTAACTTTGAAATGAATCATAATTATAGAAATAAGGTCAATTAGTTGTAGATATATAACGATTATGTACTAAACATTAAGTTTCTTGAATTGTGTCTTGATTGTAATCGTTGGAGCAATTTCACTGTATTAAGTCGGACTAGACGAGCAGACAGAAACGATTACTTTATCCACTTTTTTAGAGAGAAGTTGATCATTCTGATGGAAAAGCACTTTTGGTTTCACGACAAAAATAAACTTTTTATTTATTTGGACTCATTTTCTATGAAGTTGTTATGTTTTCTTTTCAAGTCTCGTAAGTTGTTAATACGTTGTATAAACAACGAAAGGGTGTTAATTCATGATCCTATTTCAATAGATTTATTAGATTCACTTCTACATGGCATGGATTATTTCGTAAATGACAGAGGCGGAGGAGACTTCAACTCTATTTTCGTTTCTTGTAATTTTTATACACATAATAGGCATCATTCATTTATACTAATTACATCATTGTTTTCTATGACATTATAAATAATGATGTACAGGTTTTTGGGTACATCCTATTTCGAATTCTGTTTGTTATTTGGCTTAAAACTGAGTGAAAGTAAGCAAACATTTGGCAATAAATTTCTTTTTAATTTTCACCTCTCGATTTTAATTTAAAAGTCTTGTTGCTTCATGTTTAATACGTAATGTTTACCTTCAAATTTGAATCGGGTTCAATAACAACGATTAATTTCAACAATCATTTCCATAGCAACAGCACACGCCCACTTAATGGCAAGTTTTGTTTCCATAGTAACGATTGTTTCAAACGTAAACACCAAAAAGCTTTGACATTATAACTAATATCAGTGAAGATAAATTACTTAAGTGAAACAATAGATGTAATCATTTTATAATCATGGAATTACATCACATGTTTATGACTTACCACGCTTACTAGATGCGTGGTAAACCATCTGAATTTCTGAAATCCATCTAATAGAACTGTAGATTTTAATTAGTTATAGAAATGCAGATGGTACAATTTTTCTCAATTCTTCCGAATAAACAGAAAAAGGAAAAGCCTATATCCAGATAATGCTGATATAGGTTGTGGAGCAGCATGGATAGCTCAGTATGGGATCCTGCATGGATGGGATGTTCGGGGGTTGGTTTGGCACTCCAACTTATAGCAATACTATCATGGTTGTGTTCTATATGTTGTTGGCATGGGATTCTGTTTGTTATGAACGCGCCCGCGTTTTGTGGGAGGAAGTGTGGATCGTCCGGCGCCCGACTGGCGGCTTCCCAATACGTCCCTGTCAACCAACTTCCCAGAGCTTATATAGCAACATTTTCTGCTTTTCATCCCGAATTTACTTATACTGCCGTTCAACCAATACAAATAAAGCATCACACTTTTGCGTGGAAAAGTAGTGTCCTGTTTTATCCTATTTTGTCTTTTTCACTTTGCCTTTTTTTGCTGCTGCTGTTTGTTGATGATGAAAATTCAGTTTTTCTTTTGTGGACTAGACAGGTTCTTAATAGTAGTATTGTATGTAAGAAATATATGCTATTGGAGTCGCTCTGGTTGGTCCATTTTTTTTGAAAGGGTTTTTTTTCGGATAAATGCGACTTCCGTACAAACAGTTCTAGGAAGAATTGAATTAATAGATGAATTTCTGCGGGACAACCCTTGATACAGATTCGTTCTTTGAGTATCTTGAAGAAAAGTTATAAAAACTCTTCAATATTAACAATTCCACAATTTCCACAGTTCCTCTGGCTTTTCTAATGTCATTTTTTTTTACTCTAGATATAAAGTCTTTTTCGAAATTGCTGTTTACTTTCCAATTTTGTATGATTTAAAAAAAATTCAATTAAAAACATCAAGTTATAAATCTCTATCCCTTTGCTGGGTGGTAGTTATTTTTTTTCTTCTCATCTCGATAATACTCGCAACATTTCAAGTGACGCGTCAATTTGGCGCCGATTTTCCGGATTTTCCATTGGTCAAAGGCATATAGTTTTCCACCACCCTGGGAAAAGTTTCTGCTACCCCACCATTGGAATGCACCAATCGGCCAACATTTAAGGGGTTTATTGCATACACACATAGGGGTTGATAGCTTTAACAACTAAATCCACAATGCGAATTTTCAAGTTGCGTCATTCTAACTGTGAACGGCACAGAGTGCGGTTTGTTTCTGGAATCAACCCTCTCTCAAATTGAATAGAAACACTTTATAAAATTTTGTTAAAGAAGAGTTGGGTTGGTTCTTTGGAATCGGGTATCCGTTTATTGAATTTGTATTGGTTCAACTCTTAGCAAAATGTTTTCCACCATCAATACCTTACTAGTGTAAGTAAGTTTGACTGTATTAGATTTAAGGTTAGGTTTATTGTAGTCAGCTGTTTTGTGTTTTGGTAAAATAATTTTCGAATGCACCTTGTACGTAGATATTTAATTAACTTTTTGGTTGTATAGTGTATGAATTGAAATTTTTGCATAAAAATGTTATATTACGGTGTGTTCTATGTATAATGTGGTCGTAAAATGTTTATTAAATATGAGGGGTTGAAAGAGAATTTAATTTAAACATAGTTCTATGATATATAAATATGTTACTCACGATAATAAAAGTAAAAATTATTTTCATGGTGAAGAGCCTATTAAATTTATTGGTTCATTTAATGAAAATCACTTTAAGGGGTTTATTTCAGGATGATTACTTGATTTTATGATACGAATTTATGAATGTATTAAGAATTTTTCAAATTATCAAATGAATTTTCTGATATATTAATGTTTTGTATAGTAATGTTTCTGCAGTCTAGTAAATACAATAAAAATAATTTTGTTTCATAACTTAGCGATAATATTTTTAAAACCGTACAAACATAAAATTATAAATAACTCTACTACAATTTTATGCCAATATAAACGTAATTGTGTGTATCAATTGAATAAAAGCTATTTTTAAATATAATATTTAATTATTAAATTTATATTTACAAACGTAAACAATTTCCTTCTTCCTGTATTTTATAAAAATATCTACTATATAATAAAAATGATTACATAACGAAATATCATGTATATTCTGATTTCTTATTGATTGACATAATTTTTATAATTTGACGACCCTTAGAAAACTCTTGTTCATTCATTTTTTTAGAACATTGCATTTTCTTTCAATTAGAATCTTCTTACATTTTTTTTTTTTCGTATACAGCGTTTGCCCTTTTATACACTAACATTTTTCTCCCCCATAATATTCTATTGACATTTCCAGTTAGAAATAATATACAGTGTGTTTTAGTATAGGGGAACGAATATAATGAAATTAATGTAAAATGGAAATATTGATTGATTAAATTTGTTTGTTTAAAGCACTTTTGTATTCTGATCCATTACTAAAATTATAGAGTTATAACGAATTTATTTTAATATAAAAAATCTCTATTATTATAAATGTAGGCAATTTTTAAATGAGATTCAATAAATGTGTAATAAATATAAATATTAATAAAGATGTAGTTTCTATTATTTATTGAATGATATAAATTAGCATAGTTGCAAATGGCTAATAATTTCATAGCATTCATTCAGCACGTGTTTTCATGTACATTCATATACAAAACTGAAACACTTATGCACATATGTATATTGATTGGAAAATCAGTACGTAAAATAAGTTGAAAAGGAAGGACGCCACAGAAACGACGTCCGACCGACGCCGGCTAGTCGTCGTGACGGTTGCTAAGCAACACAGCATCCCCACTAGATGATAGTGGTGCGTATTTCTTGGCACATACAGTATAACCAACCCCACATTTTCTCCCTATATATTTCTCTTTGGTTGTTGTGTGTTGCTGTAAGCGCGCGTATATATACTTCATGATTCAATTATTATAGGACATGTTCTACTTCTCCAACAAATTTATTGACTTATTTCTTAAACTTGAATATGTGTGAACACTGATTTTGTCCCAACCACCCCTAGTTGGAAATTTAGTTTTCTTTTTTCCACGCCAGCTATTTTTTAAGTAAACTTTTTTTACTACACAAATAAGTTTGCCGTGAAAGTTTTACGAAATTTATGTGTCTTTTTGATGGTGGCGGTCGTGGTGGTGGTGTTCGTGGCGTGAATGGGGGAGTTGAGAGAGAAAAAGTCAAAGGGCTGAGGTTGCAGATGGTTGTTTTTTTCGCCTCCGCTCTTTTTTATGTTTATAATTAAGATTTAATGAACGTTTTGTCACTGGCTCTGAATTGCCAAAGCATACACGAGTATTTCTTAAAATCAATTAAATTTTTAAATTGTTTTATTGAAATTAATGTGGATAATTGCAGTCTAATGTCATTGCATATATTTCCAACTAAAGTATATTTGTACAAAATTGATACTAGGTGTGTTTATAATTAATTTAAACTGGCTGTACTTACGAAACTACAATTATATAAAACTTTATTAAGTCCCAGAACAAAGTTTTCGCCCCCCTGTATTTACATCCCTCAAGTGAACTTTAAACAACTAAAATGAATATTCATTTAGCTTTTCTAATCAAACTCGATCATATTCCAAGATTTACTTTTCTTTACAGAAGAGGTACAATTAAACGCAAAGAATGGGTTTATTATCTTTACGAATTAATATTGTGGATTGTAATGCAACAAAAACGATTGCATTCAATCCAAGCACAACTGTCCATGATGCGTGCAGAATTATACGAGAAAAATGCCCAGACGATATTGGCCCTGGTAAATTTTCATTTTTTTTTATACGACAATAAAATTTACTTGTAATGTTATTTATCTTAACAGCCAAAGATTACGGTTTATTCCTTAACGATGAAGACAATAAAACTGGAGTATGGTTAGAACCGGCTCGTATCTTAGAATATTACATCCTACGAAGTGGTGATACATTGGAATATCGTAAAAAAGTTCGTCAATTGCGTGTAAAAATGTTAGATGGTACAATAAAAACAATGTTGGTGGATGATTCGCAAATCGTTGCTAATTTAATGGTTGTAATTTGTACGAAATTGGGTATCACAAATCATGATGAATATTCATTGGTATTGGAAGATGTGGAAAATCAGGAAAATATCGAAAATCGCAATTACGGTACACTAACGTTGAAACGGAAAAAAGAGGAAAGGGAACGCGATGCAAAAATGGAACAACTACGTAAGAAATTACATACTGATGATGAAGTGAATTGGTTAGATCCATCTAAGACGTTACGTGAACAAGGCATTGATGAGAACGAAACGGTACTATTGCGAAGGAAGTTTTTCTTTTCGGATCAAAATATTGATTCACGTGATCCTGTTCAGTTGAATTTACTTTATGTGCAAGCACGCGATGCTATATTAAATGGAACACATCCAATAACACAGGAAAAAGCCTGCGAATTTGCTGGTATACAATGTCAAATACAATTTGGTGATTATAATGAAAATAAACATAAACCGGGATTATTTGATCTAAAAGAATTCTTGCCATCATCTTATGTAAAAATAAAGGGCATTGAAAAGAAAATTTTTGCCGAACATAAAAAACAACAAGGCCTGAATGAATTAGATGCAAAAGTTAAATATACGAAGAATGCACGTGCTTTAACAACGTACGGTGTTACATTCTTTTTGGTTAAAGAGAAAATGAAAGGAAAAAATAAATTGGTGCCCCGTTTGTTGGGCGTTACAAAGGATTCAGTTCTGCGTTTGGATGAAAAAACGAAAGAAATCTTACAAACATGGCCATTAACAACTGTTCGACGATGGGGTGCTAGTCCAAATACGTTTACATTGGATTTTGGTGATTATTCTGATGCATATTATTCTGTACAAACAACAGATGCTGAACAAATTCAACAAATTATTGCTGGATATATTGATATTATATTGAAGAAGAAACAATCAAAAGATCATTTTGGTATTGAAGGCGACGAAGGTTCGACTATGTTTGAAGAAAGTGTGTCACCACACAAGTAAGTTATCGTGTAACTTGCAATATTTTTTTCTTGTATTAATCCATGATAAATGGTTTTATTCTAGGGCAACAGTTTTACAACATGAAACTAGTAAAGTCGGCAAAATAAACACAGAATCACTAGCAATGCCAGCCGTAATAAGAGCGGGAATCGATGGTAAGCGATTTATTAAATTGTTTCAACACATTTTTTTTAAATATGATTATGTTCCAAGTATCTAAGTAAAATGTTTAGTTGTTTTACGTGTTCCTTTATGTTTTTGTTGTTTTTATTTTTATTTTTATCTATAAAAATTAGGCGAGAAATCATATAGTTTGGGTGTTATGAGCGGGGCACAACGTACCACTGTTAGTGGCTCAGTTAATTTAGGCCATGCACCTCCAACGGTAAGAAAACAATTTTTAATCTCGTAAATTAAAACAAAAATATGTATACTAATAATATTAACAATCAATATTTCATTCATTGTGGTTTTAACAATTTAAATAAAGGAATGTGTGTGGCTGGATTATATTTATTTTCAAATAAGACATTTACTACTGAGATTAGATTTATATATTACTACTCAAACGAACATTTGTTTAACCATAATATTTCATTTGTCACCTTTTTATGTTCTTTCATGTCTTTTTCGTGGAACAGGCAGCAGAGTAGGTAGATATAGTTTTTATTTTTTAATTTAATCCCCGATGATGCGGATAGTAGTCATATTTCGTTATTTTCCTAGGCACCAATTTTCAGCGTCGGGGATTTTTAATTTTTCCTGTATATAAATATTCTAATTAGATAATTTTGTCTAAAAAAAGCATGTCCCTAGAATTTTGCACATGATAGATTTATAATTTTCTTAAAATAACGAATGTAATAAATACGCGTTAATTGTTCATACTTTAACAATCCATTTGTATAAATTCGCATGCCTTGCAATTAAACTAAACAATCTATATATGGAATACTTCATTATTGCGGTAATAAAATTATTTCTAGTTACAACAAACCAAGGTAACATCCGTCCTAACCGAACCCCAACGCGCTCTATTATCAACCATATCTGCTACACAAACGAAAATCAAAGCGTCCGAAATCGAATTAGAAACTATCGAACATATACCAGAATTGGGTGATCATCCAGCTAGTAAACGATGGAAACAGGTCACTTTAGATACAAGCAAACAAAATGTTGGCTCACAAATAGCTGCAATGAGTGCGGCCACTGCACAGGTAGTGACTTTAACGTCCCACCAAATAGAAGAAATAGACCATTCAGCTGTTGGTGCAGCTGTGGCAACAATCGGATCCAATTTGCCAAATATGACAAAAGATGTAAAGAAAATTGCCGCTTTAATGGACGACGAAAATATGGGACAGAAATTGTTGGATGCAACAAGAAAATTGTGTACAGCTTTTAGTGATTTATTAAAAGCTGTTGAACCGGAAAGTAAAGAACCACGTCAAAATCTACTGAATGCTGCGTCTAGAGTTGGTGAAGCCAGTACAGAAGTATTGGCAACAATTGGTGAAGATACAGTAGATAACAAAGAATTGCAAGACATGTTATTATCGTTGGCCAAAGCCGTTGCAAATACAACTGCTGCATTAGTATTGAAGGCGAAACATATAGCTGCGACTTGTGGCGATCAGCCAACGCAGAATAGTGTAATTGGGGCAGCAACTCAATGTGCCCTTGCAACGTCACAATTGGTAGCTTGTGCAAAGGTTGTTGCACCTACACTCCATTCACCGGCTTGTCAAGAACAACTGACAAGAGCTGTACGTGAAGTGGCAAAAGCTGTTGAAAATCTTGTAGCTGTATGCAATGAAGCGTGTCCCAATGATGATTTAATGAATGAGTTAAAACAAGCTGCCGCCGAAGTAACGAAAACTTTAAACGATCTTTTGAATCACATTAAATTGGCTACACGCGAACGTGCCCAAGAATCGATTCAAGAACATAGCGTAGAAGAGATTTACACTGCTACGGATAAATTGAGTGCAGCTTCTGGTGATCCGAATGAAATGATTCGTCAAGCTAGACGACTGGGACAAGCTACTGCCCAACTGATACAAAGTATCAAAGTGGAAGCAGATAAATTGCCGGATTCACGCATACAAAATAAATTATTAGCAGCTGCTAAACAGTTAGCTGAAGCTACAGCGAAAATGGTGGAAGCTGCCAGACAATGTGCCAGCCATCCGCATGATGTTGGCTATCAAGATGCGTTACGTAAATCGGCTGAATATTTAAGAGATGTCACAACAGTTGCCGCAACCACACCAGCTCTGAGAGCTAAACTGGTTAATAGGGTGCAAGTTTGCGCTAGAAAAGCAGTTTCTTCAGCTACACAATGCATTACTGCGGCTCGAGCGAGCTATTCCTGCAACACAAATTCTGCTACACGTGAAGAACTTGCCCAAGATACTGAAGAACTAAACGAACAAATTCCTCCACTTGTTGAATCGATAAAATCAAACGGTGCTAATCCAGAGGACGCTAACAGTCAAGTGGAACTTATGTATGTTGCTGAAGTATTCTTACATGTAAGTATAAATTAAATTTCAATTGTGCAGTTTATTCTATTTAAATTTCTACTTAGCCTGCCACACATTTCGTCCAATCGTCACGTTCTGTTTTACCAACACTGGTGGATCAAACAGTCACAAAACAACTATCTTTAACCTCACATCAATTGAATACAGATTTAAGTGATCTGCGTTCAGCCATTAGTCGCGCCAAACCAGCTTGTCAAGGCTTAGGTTTTGAATCAGCAGCACAATTAATATCCGATTTGCAAGAAGAATTGAGCGAATTTAATCGCGCTGTAGAAGCACATAATTTGACGCCTTTACCTGGTGATTCACAAGAACGTGGCGCCCAACAGATAGCAAATAACAGCAAATTAATCAATCAAGATATAGTACAGTTATTGAGTGCTGCCGCCCAAGGCAATGAAATCTACACGGCGCAGTCTGCACGAGATACTGCACACCATTTGCGTAATTTGACTGGAGCAGTGCGATCGGTTGCAGCCACCACAGATAACGTTGACGTTCAGAAACGTTTAATTCATTCAGGACAAGATGTACTTTTGCATTCAGCTCGTTTAGTTGAAGAAGCGCAACGTAGTTTGCAAACTGTTGGTGTGACACCTGGTTTACAAACGGCTGCTAAAGACGTGTCGAATTCATTAAATCGTACGATCAGTTGTTTGCCTGGCCAAAAAGATGTCGATTCAGCAATTACAAGTATCATTGAATGGACATCAACAATCGATAGAGGAGAATTCCCATCAACGACTAAATCATATGGCGAATTGCAGCAAGAACTTAACACGGCTGCTGCGAATTTGAACGAAGCCAGTTCAAGTGTGGTTACTTCTGTACAAAATCCTGTACAACTTGCATCAACTTCAAAAGATTTCTCATCTGCTTTCTATGAATTGTTGACTGTTTCAATGGAAATGGCGGGACAACAGACTGATGTACAAATTAGAGGTGAAATGGTGCATTCTTTAAAGAGCGTTTCAACTTCTTCGAGTGCTTTATTAACTACTGCCAAATCATTGTCTGCCGATCCACAACTGCCAAATGGAAAGAATCAATTAGCTGCAGCCGCCAGAGCTGTAACGGACAGTATAAATCATTTGGTGAATGTTTGTACATCAACAGCGCCTGGCCAAAATGAATGCGATAATGCAGTGAGGAAAATAAGAGCCATGCAGCATTTGCTAGACAATCCAACTGAACCAATTAATGATTCGTCTTATCATGAGGCCTTGGATTCAGTCATTGAGAATAGCAAGATTTTAGGTGAATCATTATCCGGAATCACAAATAGTGCTCGACAATCAGAACATGAACAATTCACTGAACACGTAAAACGTTTTAGCAGTTCAATTTGTTCATTAATTGAAGCATCCGCCCAATCTGCATATCTTGTACGTTTATTGTTTAGTAAATTATTCTTCTTATACTAATTTTTCATTTCTTTTGATACTTCCAGGTGGGTGTGTCCGATCCTTCGAGCATTGCAGGCCGTCCAGGCCTGGTGGATCAAGCCCAATTTGCACGCGCTTCTCAAGCCATTCGCCAAGGATGCGCCGCTTTATCGTCATCGAACAGTCCCCAAAAACAAGTGCTGGAAGCAGCCACTTTAATCGCAAAACATACAAGTGCCTTATGTAATTCATGCCGTGTTGCCAGTTCAAAAACTACAAATCCAGTTGCCAAACGACAGTTCGTGCAAAGTGCTAAAGCTGTAGCAAATTCAACTGCAGCTTTAGTCAAAGAAATAAAAGCACTAGATGCCGATTATTCGATTGAAAATCGTAGAAGATGTGCAGAAGCGACACGGCCATTATTGGATGCAGTTGAAAATCTTTGCATGTACGCTAGTTCTAGTGAATTTGTCACAATACCAGCGAAAATTACACCACAAGCTCGTCAAGCTCAACAACCAATTGTACATGCTGGCCACCAAATTATCGATACATCTTGTAATGTTATTAATGCCACTAAAAATTTGGTTATTATGCCAAAAGATCCATCAACTTGGCAACAATTTGCTGGTAGTTCGAAGAAAGTGTCAGATTCAATTAAGCATTTGGTGAACAGTATTCGGGATAGTTCGCCTGGTAAAAATGAATGCGAAAATGCCACCAGAATTCTAAACAATCATATCCACACACTTGACGCTACTTATATGGACGCTGTTTCGCAATCGCTTAAACCAAGAAGAGATGCCACTTTGCCAGATTTTGCACAGCAAGTTGAACGTGCTGCGGCCGGATTAAATGACACCATCGAACCGTTGAGACAGGCTGCCAAATTCGAAGCGGAAAATATTGGACATGCTGTAAATCAAATGATTCATTATTTCGAACCATTAGTACAGTGCACCATTGGAGCTGCCTCCAATATGACCAACTCAAAACAACAAGAACAGTTACTCGAACAGGCCAAATCAGTCACTGAATCGGCCTTGCAGTTTATTTACACGGCAAAAGATTGTGGTGGAAATCACAAGGCCCATAATTTGCATGCAGAAGTCGATGAGTTTGCAAATTCAACTCGAGATGCACTCCAAGATTTGGTTTCCAATTTAGAGACGATTTCCACACAAAGTGGCATCGTTTCTGGTGTTGTCGATAATCTAACACGAGCAATGACGCGTCTATCAGACAATCGAGCTTCTCTAATCATATCTGATAGTGAAAGTTATGTTGATTATCAGACACGTATGGTGGAATGTGCAAAAGAAATTGTTAAAATATCCGGTGAAATGGCGGCAAAAGCTCCAACTGATACGCAAAAGTTGGCACCGTTATCGGCCGAATTGTCGCACAAATATGCCCAATTGGCGAACGACAGTATTGGAGCCGCAGCGGCCGCTACAAATGGTGAGGTAGCGATGCGTTTAAGAGAAGTTGTTCAACAATTAGGCGGAGCTTGTGTGGAACTCGTTGAAGCTGGTGGCCAATGTTTGATACGTAAAGATGAGATCATTTTGAGGGAAATTGGAGAATGTTCTCGAAATGTGGCTGAAAAGGTGTCACGTGTGCTGGCAACATTGCAATCCGGTTCGAGAGGAACACAAGCTTGCATCAATGCGGCTTCCACTGTTTCTGGCATTATTGGTGATTTGGAAACAACGATTATGTTTGCAACAGCTGGCAATTTGAATCCAGAAAATGAGCACGATTCATTTGCTGACCATCGTGAAAATATTTTAAAGACAGCCAAAGCACTAGTTGAAGATACAAAGACGTTAGTGGCTGGTGCCGCCTCTTCACAAGAACAGCTTGCTGTCGCCGCCCAAAATTCAGTTGCTACTATTGGTAAATTGACAAAAATCCATTTTTAATCGTTTATTTACTATGTTTGGTTACTTTTTTCTAGTGCAATTGGCTGAAGTGGTCAAATTTGGTGCCGCAAGTTTGGGTTCAGATAATCCCGATTCGCAAGTAATGTTAATAAATGCTGTAAGAGATGTCGCTAGCGCCTTAGGAGATTTAATTCATGCAACGAAAGCTGCTAGTGGAAAACCAATTAACGATCCAGCTATGGCACATTTGAAAGAAAGTGCAAAGGTACGATTTTCTTGTTATTAGTCCTCAGCCCCAGTTTGTTTTGTGTTGTTATTTTCAGTTATTAAATTTGAATTTTTTAATACGTTGTGTTTTCCTTAAAATATAAAAAAAACCTTGAATTTTCTTTGAATGTGGCTCGTTTATATAAATAATTTTGTATTAAGCCACAAATAACCATTATTTTAACAATTTTTTACATTTGTATTAAATATTAATTCACCCAGTGGTAAGTACTAAATTTTCGTATTGGGTACAATAAAGGTGCATGTAAAAAATAACATAAACAATGCAAAATATTACTAACTCACAAATCGTAGACCGTTCTAATATTTTGGGGTGGACTTTAAATAATAAATAATTGACCCTTTCGCCATTTTAATACAATTATTACTACTAAAAAAACATATCAAATCAAAACATGTGATTATATTTGAAGTCCACCTATAAGATGCTTTAGTATTATTATAATGTTAAAATTAATTGGTGGTGGGTTTTAATTCACATGTTTTGATTTTTCACCCAAAACAGGTACTCGATTCAGATACAGATTGGTGGATTTCAGATCAAGAGGAAGAACTATTACGTTTATTAAGCGATAGCAAAGAGAATATTAATAATGAATCTTTACAATCTGATATTGCACAATGTTTAATCTCAATTTCGGCTTCATCTTAATTGATTTCAATCAAATATAAAACTTATATTCGTGCGCTATTATATGTTGTGTGTTTTCAATGTGATTAAAAATTAAATAGAATTTTTCTTTCTACGAAATTTCAAAGATTAATTCTATATTTTATTGCTTATTTTATTATCTCAAATATATCATACATGCATATATATATATTTTTCTCGTATAATACATATAAATTACTTTATTTTTTAATCTTTTACAAGAACTCAATTAGAAAAACTATTTTCATATCAAATTTTATTTATTTTGAGTAACTAGGAATAAAATGTGTGCTAAAAACTTGTTTTTAATTATTTTTCTATAATTTTCCCCCCAATTTTTTCGGTATGTATTTAATTTTATTAAATTTATATTTGGTGGTCTAACAAAATTTAATGTGTTTTTGTGTTTTTCTAACATACATTTCCCAGTTCTAATAATTTGTTTAAAATCAAACCGAATGTTAAAAGAATTTTTTATAAAAGCATGATTATCTCATATAGTATTTATTAACAAATTAATTATCACAATTTTATTTGTTTTCAGGTAATGGTTACAAACGTAACTTCCTTATTAAAGACTGTAAAGGCAGTTGAAGATGAACATACACGTGGAACACGTGCTCTAGAGTCAACAATTGAAGCAATTGCCCAAGAAATACGAGTAAATTTTTGAATAAAATTACGAAAACAAAATTTTTTAATGCATGTTGTATATATTTAGGCTCTCTATTCAAGCGAAGGCTGTAAGCAAGGTGTTACAGCTGAAGATTTAGTACGTTGTACAAAAGCAATTACGAATGCAACACCAAAAGCTGTGGCTGCTGGTATTAGCAATAAACAAGACGATATTATCGCTGCCGCCAATCTAGCGAGAAAATCAATAAGCGACATGCTCACAATTTGCAAAGTAAAAATTACGAGATAATTGATCACTAAACGATTAGTTTTAATATTGGATTCCTGTTATAGAGTGCCGCTTACAATTTAGCAGAAACACAAGAATTACGCAGTGAAACATTACGTTGTGGACAAGAGTGTGCGCAACAATTCCGTGAATTACTAATTACAATTTTGCAATGTAGTGGTTCACCGGATGTTAAACACACATTACCAATGATTTCACGGCGCATTGCACAATCCGTAACTGAATTAGTTAGTGTTGCGAAACGTTTGAAAGGCTCCGATTGGGTCGATCCTGAAGATCCAACTGTAATCGCTGAAAATGAGCTGTTGGGAGCAGCCGCTTCCATTGAAGCAGCCGCTAGAAAACTGGCTAATTTGCGGCCTAGACAACATATCAAGGTAAATGTATTAAAAATTTCGTTAAATTTCTCCTAGATTTAAAATTGTTTATTACTGTACGACGACGAAAGAGTGTATTTCTGTAAGATATGTTTGATATTCTTGGTTGTAGTTTTTAAAAGCACCCAGGAGTCAAACATATTATTACAGCGGTTCACAAATCAACTTTTCTTAAAGGTAAAAATGTCTTAAAAACTAATTAATGAAAAAATTTAAATTAAAAATTTTGTTTTTCATATTTTAATGTGTTTGTTTAGACTCAGGATCCGGACGAGAGCTTGAACTTCGACGAAATGATACTGGAGGCTGCAAAATCGATAACAGCCGCCACATCGGCCCTGATTAAAGCGGCCAGTGCAGCCCAACGTGAATTAATAGACAGTGGAAAAGTGTCCCGTACACCGATTTCGTCGTCAGACGATGGACAGTGGTCGGAAGGTTTAATATCTGCTGCACGATTGGTGGCTGCGGCTACACACAGTCTTGTAGAGAGTGCAAATGCCTTGGTGCAAGGTTTGGGTAGCGAAGATAAACTTATATCGGCCGCTAAGCAAGTATCAAGTTCAACTGCCCAATTGTTGGTGGCGTGCAAAGTGAAGGCAGAAGGTGATACGGAAGCAACACGTCGTCTTCATGCTGCTGGCAACGCTGTTATACGTTCCACTGACAATTTAGTGCGTGCCGCACAGCAAGCGAAGAGTATCGAAGAGGAGCGCTATTTAATATTGAATAAACGCATGGTTGGTGGTATAGCGCAAGAAATAGATGCCAGATCCGAGGTGCATCGTATTGAACGTGAATTAGAAGAGGCTAGAAATAAATTGAGTGCCATACGTCAAGCCAAATACAAATTAAGAGGTGATACGTCCGGTGGTGAAGATACGGATGGTTATATTAGTTCAGCCCAAGAACAAGACACAATGCGGTGAGTTAAGAGGTGTGTTTGTTTTCGTCTTATAACAACATTAATATTTGTATTTTGGTATTTCATTTTATATTCTAATAAACTAATTTTTATTATATTGTATCAATTCTTTTTTTTATTATTATTATAAATTTTTTTAACTGTATTTGTAGCGAGTGAATTTGTTTTCCACTAATTTTCATGTTTCTGTTCATGCATGCCTATTTAGGATCCCTATACACTCTGCACTCAAGGCTTAATTCAATATTTATTTAAAATTATTAAGGTGAGTCGAGTTTTCTGCAACAATTACGATGTTTCCTGAATAATTACAGTAAAACTAATGAGCATTTCGTTTTGCTACAAATTTCTAAAGCTGTATAATGAAACTATTAACTAGCAACGTTATATTAATAAGTTAATAATTAAAGCAACACAATATACAAATACGAGTATAATGAATATAGTTGCTATTTGTCGTTTAAGGGTCTATTAGAGTTACTGCGGGTTACATACGGATATTTTGGTACATCTCAGCTTCTCAGCCCTAAATGCAATTATAAATTCTAGGAAAAATATATATGATAGAGAAACATTTCACGTTGAAATTAGGGGGGTTTTGTATGCAGCCCACAGTAACTCTAATAGACCCTTAAAAAATTTAGTGGAAAAGTTCAAAGTGAAGTTTTCTTTTTTTAAAATATATATTTTTATCTATAGTTGCTTCGAATATAAGCTTAATGAGCAATATCAAGCATATAATAACATAAAAATAAAGAAGATATACGTAGGAGTAATAAAAAATGACATTTTTTTGTAATTAATTGGGAAACATGTTTATCGTTTTGTATTTTGCATTGCTCACATAAAATATTGTTGCATTTTGTTTACAAAATTGTATTTTCAATATTTTCCACTTGCATAATCTTGTATAAATTTTTCCAGATACCAACCAGACTACGATAGTTCACACAGCCAAACATCAAATAAATTTTATCAAGATTCTTATAGTCATTTACAAAGTCCCGAAAAAGTTAGTTCTCTTGATTACAATAAAAGAAATCAATCAAATATTTTACAATCAGAAATAAACGATCTAAATTCGTCCGTATACGGTACAACAAAAGCGTATGATCCAAATAGTGTGTCATACAGCAGCCCCAATTACAAATCATTCACACAAAATCAACCAGTTGGTCAGGATTCCGGCCATTATGCTACTTTAAATACGTCTCCAAAACCGTTTAGTTCACCAACTTATAAGAAAACATTTACGTACAATCAACCACCATCAACCACATACGATCCGTTCATTAATCAGCCAAATTTCGATGCATACAAATCCGGTTTTGGGGATGTTAAAGGTGGTGATAATTATTCAACCTCAGAATATTCCACAAATACATACAAAACGCCTGGCGGCTATCGCACCGACACGTATAAATATGAAACTCATAAATCCAGTTCTGAGCCGCAATACAGTTCGGCAAGTGAAAAATTTTATACTAGCACGCCAGCTAGTAAAATAGCCCCGTTAAGTCCGTTCGAGAAAAAGAACTTTGAAACATTTAAAAATGGTAATGGCGATTCACAATATCAGTCTTCGTACAGTTCAAATGTGGAATATATCAATGAACCGCCTGTTTTAAAAGACGACGACACGTTAGAACAGAAAATGTTAAAAAAGTCTGTAACACAACAAATTATCGAAAAACGTACTGTATCAACGTCGAAAAGTAGCAAACAAGAATCTTCAACTAAAAGTTTCCGCTTTGAATAATAATATTTTTACGCACAATTTGTTTGATTTGTATGTCGGGGTTGTTGTATTTATTAATAAAAAAATTTACCAATTTACTGCCTATTTAATTTTAATGGTGCTAAAAGTGAGCCGCTCGGGCTGTTTTATAGATATGTATATTGATGTAAAATTTTATTTGTAAACGGCTTTTACATCACCAAAAAAAAAAACAAACATTATTTTCTACTTAAATTTCTACTTATGTGCCAATTAATTATGTTATTTTATTAATTTTTATGCTTTAGAATCTATATTACTTAAAATTGAATGTTTTTTTTATGTAAAAAGTGCCTATTCGCTTCTAAAAACACTAAAGAATTTATTAAATTGTAATTATTAAGACTTAATTCTAGTGCCTGAATATTGTATTCTTTTACACTTTAATCATATTTTACAATACGAAAATAATATTGTGGATTGTTAATATGTTTTGTAGTATTATGTATTATTCTCTAAAAATCAAAAAATAAAATTAATTTTAACAAACGTTTTACATTTATTTCTACTTATTCTATTTAAAAATCAAACAATAAATTTATGCTCTACGTTTATGTTATATATTTCTATTCTAATTCACATTTATTAATTATTTGAAATATTATTAGCGGAATTATTTAAATAGTACGCATTTACCAACCAACAGATATATTATTCTTATTTATGAATTCATTCAACCACGTATTAATCGGTTTGTAATATAGCAAAAAGTATTCAGATGTTAGAGAGTTATGTCCAGTAAGCATTTTAATTGCTTCGGCCCAGTAAATGCTAGCACCTTTTTTCATCACTTCCCTAAAATGAAACATTTAAATATTCATTATATGCGTATATAAAAATTTCTATTACTTGAGTTTCTTTCCACATTTTTTCGATCCATAAATATCGCAACGATGCAATGGTATATTTTGCATACCATTCGTTTGTCCAGCCACAGTTGCTTCACATAAACTCTTAAATATATCATTCTGGAGGAAACTGCTCAGGAAATAACTGAAATGAAATAATTTTCATTTTAATGACGGTTCATTTTTTGCGTAATTCAGACAAACCGGATGTACGGTGTATTGTCAGCAACGTGAAATTTTGAACCAATATCAAAAAACTTTTCAGAACGATTTTCCGGTGGAACAATACCGCGATATTCTAAATTAAGCTTCCAATAATAGCAGTTCATTTGATCGTATGGAATGTTATTTCGGAAAATGCGCCAACGATACTTATCGACAATTAATGAAAATGGTATTTCCGGTAGTTTTGTCAATGCTTGCAACAATAATAAATATATTTCTATATTTGGATCAGACAATTCAGCATCCGTTAATATTCCGATGCGATTCAAATGTTGAGGTGTCATAACACCATGCATGATCGCATCTCCAATACTTTCATGAAAAGCTGTATTGGTGCCTTCCTGTAAATTTAAATGTGTTTCCTAAACAATTATTAACGCATTTTTGAATAATTTGCCTGGAAAATCGGTGGCTGCTTTTCATAAGCCATATAATACTGAATGTGGCCCATTTCATGATGTATTACGTAAAAATCGTCCATTGTCACCTCTCCACATGTGATCATTCTCGAAATAAATGGAAATTTAATTGTATATTCAAATAATAATTGAACTTAATTACCGATAATCCCCAGCTTTGTACATACTAGCTGCGGTTCCATGACAAACAGTCGTATTTTCACCTTTTTCAAAAATAGAGTGCTCCCAAAATTTTGGAGGCATTTTCGGTAAACCTAAAGACGTATAAAAATCTTCCGCTTCAAAAGCCTAAACATACTTTGTCTACAAATTATTTATTTACTACATAAAATCGATTACCAAGTCTTTGACTGTAGGATGTTTTTTAAGTAACCTTTCATTCAAATTAATCTCTTGATTAAATGTAAAAAGATTTATTAAAGAAGACCAATCTTGAGCCCACATATTCCCTACGTGGCGTAAAATTTCTGAATAATCATAAGTGGAAATTTATTAATTTTTACCTAAAAGATGGGCAGGAATTGGCCCTTGCAGATTAATTTCTTTCGGGCCATATTTTTCATAAAGTTTATAACGTACAACTGCATGTAATTTCTCATACAACGGTTTGATTTCATTGTATAAATCTTCAACTAAATCCTGTAAATTCGGTATTTCCAATTCTTCGCGCCAAACTTCCCCAATATCGCTGTATCCTTTAAAATTTATTAAATTAAATTTACAAAAGCCATAATAATAACAAATTCTATTTTAATATTGAAATACTTTGTTTCTGTTTTTAATCTTTTGAACCCCTGTAGTCGTACCTTTGATGATAAAGAAAAAATCAAACAAAGCGCATTATACTTTTCGTAAAATGAACAATCCAAGTAGAAAATAAACAATTTATTTTTACCGTTATTTTTAGCGGCTTCATTTTCATATTGAACCACCGTTGTAAATAAATATTTCAAACGTGGCCCAACTGAATTATGCCAAATTGTCCACAACCATTTCAATTCTTCGGCAGTGAAAGTGGAATTTTTCATCAAACGTTCCAAATCGGGCTCACCATATACACAGTCACCGTATTTTAATGGAATATTCGTAAATTCTGATGGCACTTCTTCAGTTAGAATAATCGGTGTGTTGTATTCTTGAGCTAATTCTGAAGCCGCATCCAAAAACGGGCTACAATTTTACCAAGAAACACTCAATCGTTATACAGACACAATTTAAATATCTACGTACAGAATTTTATCGTTATCAAATTTCGGGCCTCTACAAAGTAGAAATAATTTGCGTATTTGTTCGGTTGTCATAAGATTAGGGTTTAATTGCGAATCACATGCTAAATTCTTCCAACGATTACGTACCAATGCGATTTCTCTTGCCTGTTTAAAGATTTTTTCGTTAGGCGAAGTTACCATGTCCCATGTTAAACTTGCGGCTAAATAATTAAACTCACTCAAATCTTTATTCATATCATTTAACCATTCTTCCACTTCCATCTGATAAACAGACACTTGATACGAAAATTAATATTTCAAATGAACTCTATTTAGAATAACTTACCGTGGCCAGCACTAAACACTGTCACCAATGTATAACTACCCAACACCAAAAATATTATTAACAATTTCATTTTGTTGAAGTTCAAGTTCAAACTATTTTCCGAGAGCGTAAAATTCGTTTTTTATATTATTGGTGGTGCACTCATGCGCCCCAAACGAAGCGGTCTTTTGTAATGTACAACATTAATTTTTACAAAAGAACACAAGTTCAATGATAAATTTACAATTTTATGATCATTCGTAAATGCGTAAATAGATCCTTGTAATATTTTGCGTTATTATTGGTTTATCTGTATTTTTAACACCCCTTTGTCAATCCAACGCACATATCCTTTTTTTTGTATTTAACATATTGTGTCTTATCTATTAGGTAGCTATTTTTATGAAAAACTAATCTGGATTAATGTCAATCATAATAGACATATTTGCATTACAATTAACGCTTTTCCGCACACATAAAACAATAATCAACACGCAAGTAAGTATTAGTTTATTTAAATCTAAAAGGCAATTCAATATTTATAGCTTTTATGTTATTTGTATCTTTAACGACACGATGTTCTTAATCTGCTTTCAAGTCAATTTCCTTGGCTTCTTGTACAGATTTGTTTTTCTCTATTTTCTTATATAGACTGAGGCACGTAAAACAATAAAACTTAATTTAGTTGATCTCCACCCCTCACACCAACGGTTTTTTTTATCCCTTCCAAGTGAAAAAGAAAAGGTAGAAAAAGAATATATTCCACACGAGACAATAGATTTTATTACATAAATGTTCAAATATAGATATTATGCGGAGACAGATTAATTTCCAGGTGCTTCAGGCATATTAGAAAAAAATAAACATCTAATTAAGTGAAAAAATACTCGAGCAGTTCTTAAAATTTATTTATTTACAAATAATTAACAATTTTAAATCATATTTCTAGGTATTTTATACAGTTCGTAGGCAAATTGTTCAGTATGATTATAATCACATTCTAATCCAATATAATCGATTTCTAATTGAAAATTTCCACCATACCTATCGCCAGCCGTTATACCAAAACTGGTAACTTTGTGCAACGCAAGTTCTACTTGTCTGTCTTGTATTCGGCCTTTAGACGAAAGGAAGAACTTCGAAAACGGTATTTTAGAAACTTGCCAATACGGCCCACCTCTTGTATACAAAATATAATGATAGGTATCATTCCATGTTATATCAAAGTAGCCTTTAGAGTGGATATTTAACAGATAAGGCCTTCCATCGCCTCGCACCTTCATCACCAACATATTGTAGTCTGACCAGTCCAGATATGTTTCACGTTTAAACGATTTCCTAGCAGGAAGTGTTTTAATGTTACAATAACCAGCTCTTTTAACTTTTCCATCCATTGGAGCCTTTGTTACTAAATTCCCGGTGAATAAGCCATGGCCGTATTGTGTTAATGATAAACTACAACTACTTTTTCCTTCACCATGATCAGCATCGGCTGTAACCACCCATTTATCTAACGAAGTTTGATCTGTGAATTGCCACAAAACATCGACTTCTCCCCGACGAAATACTCTTGGTGGGTCAAAATCAATAGCATCTTTAACTTCTTCTTTCCATAAAGCTATCTCATTTTTTAGTTCGGATAGGCCTAAACGCATACGTTCTTTGAATGATAGTGGTGGACGGGTGTCTTTGTAGCCCCCTTTATGATCTTTCTCCCAAAATTCATGTAACGCTGCTGATGTTCTAAATTTACGTTTCAAAAGCTCCGATACTGGTTTCGTAAATAAATTACGGATTATTGGAAACATAATTATCGAAAACACATTGTTTAAAACTGTAAATACTAAAATCCTAAATTTTGAGGTTATATTTATGTAATATACTGGGCAACCAACAAAACACAGAAAGTTTGAACAAAAATTTAAATTCTGTATAATTTAAATAATAAATTAATAATTTATTAATTAAATTATTTTTTTGTAATTTTGTATAATTTTGTATTTCCATTCATTTTTTTATTAATAATTAGCATATACTTATGCTATATCAAGCAATATATAAATCTTATAAAACTATGATTCAGCATTTTTTTAGTTTTGAAAAAATTACGTAATTAATACAATCTCATCATTACTTGAATTTTCATTATTATTTTTCCTATTTAGTCTTTTTAATTACATAAATAACAATTAATACTTATAAAGACAACGTTTTCTATCATTCACTTCATAATTCCAAAATTTTAGAGTTGAACGTTCGCTTTAAAGTTCATTATAAAAAAGGAAAGTAGAAGAACTGGATTCTCCAACGATAAAAGTTGATTTCGAGGTTTATTTTACTAATTAATAATTATTAATGGGATTTAGTTTTATTCAAAAAAAATAAGTGAAATATTTGGATAGTTAAGTTTATATTTTCTTATATGTATAAAACAAAATTACACATTTCAGTCAAAATATTAACATAATAAGAATATAAATGCATTATTAAGTATCAGTTTATTATACATTGTGTATTATGTAGTAAGAAATTAAGCAAAATATAAAATGGTATTAAAAGCCATATAGCCTGTAATTGAATAACCAATAAACCAAGATAACATTCTTGCTGGCTGAGGAATTACAAAAATTGCGTAAACTAATGTATGTGCAAATCTTGCAACTGTATAAACTCTAAACAATAAAGTAGCAAAACCAACTGATGGATTTGTGAGAGAGTAAATTAATCCAACAACGAAGAACAGGGTGATATTTTCCAAATCATTTAAATGCGCTCTGAAAGTTATACGTAAATTTAAATTCAATTAAAATTTTCACAAAAATACCTTCTGACACGTTCTACATTATCATCTGTGCGGACTTTTACCTTCAAACTAACAACATCTTCAGGATTTGCGAAAGCCTACAATAAACATTTTCCTTTAACTATAAAGCAAAATTACTTATTTTATACAATAAACACGTACCTTATTTTTAACACGATTTATTGCGGTCAAAATAGACATAGCCATCATTTTTACCACTAGAATCGATGAGTAGAATAAGAAACTTTTTAAAACAGGGTTTTCTAATGCAATTTGAGCCATTTTCGTTGGATTTTTCTACTATGAGTTGTACAAATCAGTGTAAATTCTGATG
>SSSI01003440.1:0-15008 GCA_004796505.1 Oryzaephilus surinamensis | reverse complement strand
ATCGTATTTGAATATTCGTTGGTACGTTGATGCAGATTTCTCTAATAATGTTGTAGATAGAAAATCGTATACAGGATACGTTTTCACTTTATGTAATGGTGCAATATCTTGGGAGTGCAAAAAACAGTCATGCGTTGCTCTTTCGAGTACAGAAGCAGAATATATAGCGATTTCTGAAGCAGGTAAAGAGGCTGTTTTCATAAACAATTTAGTTAAAGAATTAGTTGGTTTAAATCATCCTATACAATTACTTAATGACAGCCAAAGTGCTCAGAAATTGATACAAAATCCAATGTACCACAATAGGACTAAACATATAGATACTAGGTATCACTACATTAGAGAATTAGTAGAAAAAGGGGTAGTTAGTGTAAAATATCTCCCTACAAATGAAATGTTAGCAGATGTTATGACAAAAGGATTACATAAATCTAAGCATATCTTTTGCATAACAAATTTTGGTTTATATTGAGAATTAATGGTTTACGGGGTAGTGTTATTATTTAAACCATTAATTGCTGGTTACATATACATATTAATTACAATATTATTAGATGACATGCGTGACTTTTTTTTTTGAATTGATAGCCCTCTTTCTCTTCTGTTCTGTTAGCGTAAGGTGTTAGACGTGTTTCTTAAAAATGAGCTCATTGTGATCAATGTTTAATGTATTAAGTATTTTATTGAAATCCAACTATTTAAATAAACGATTTTTACATAAAGTGTTCTGTGTTTCCTCAAAAATAATAATACATTTAAATGCGCTCTGAAAGTTATACGTAAATTTAAATTCAATTAAAATTTTCACAAAAATACCTTCTGACACGTTCTACATTATCATCTGTGCGGACTTTTACCTTCAAACTAACAACATCTTCAGGATTTGCGAAAGCCTACAATAAACATTTTCCTTTAACTATAAAGCAAAATTACTTATTTTATACAATAAACACGTACCTTATTTTTAACACGATTTATTGCGGTCAAAATAGACATAGCCATCATTTTTACCACTAGAATCGATGAGTAGAATAAGAAACTTTTTAAAACAGGGTTTTCTAATGCAATTTGAGCCATTTTCGTTGGATTTTTCTACTATGAGTTGTACAAATCAGTGTAAATTCTGATGTAAACTTGGGCGCGGTGAACGTTCGAGTGAATTTGTATTTATTTGTAATTTGTTGTACATATTTATACTCTGTTATTACATGATAAGTCATGGTTACTCAGGTTTTCAAGGCTTATCAAAGTTAAAACTGGAGTATCATTGTTGATATTCATATATAATATGCAATTAAAAACAAACAAACTTTGTTCATTTATTTAACGATGATTATTTATTAGAAAAAATAATTAAAGTTGATAAAAACACATTTGAATTATAGCAACCACCAATACAGGCACCACTACGTAAAGTTTTCGGCCAATTTTACATAATATTTAAAGATAACTGGAGTCATAATAACAAAGATAAGAAAATGATGATAACAGATATTACTGTAATAGATTATGCAAAGTACAAAATACTATTGAAAGCCATATAGCCGGTAATTGAATAGCCAACAAACCATGATAATGCTCTTGCCGGCTGGGGCACCACATAAACGGCATAAACAAATGTATGTGCAATTCTTGCAATTGTATAAACTCTAAATAACAATGTAGCGAAAACGGCTGATGGATTGGTGAAGGTGTAAATTAATCCAACAACGTAAAACAGAGTAATGTTTTCCAAATCGTTTAAATGCGCCCTGAAAGTTACACATTAATTTATTAATTCGTACATGTTTTCAATAATACCTTCTGACACGCTCCACATTATCATCTGTACGAACTTTTACCTTCAAATTAGAAGCATCTTCAGGATTAATGAAAGCCTAACACAAAAATTAGTTTAAAAATAATATAAATTGTTTAGTTTTTACGTACTTTATGTTTGAAACGCTGAAACCCGGTCAAAACAGACATTATCATCATTTTTACTACCAAAATTGATGAATAAAATAAATAGCTCCTTAAAACAGGATTTTCCAGTGATATTAGTTGCACCATTTTCTAGAAATTCTTAACGATGAGTTGCACTAACTATCGGCACACTGAAGTCAACTGTTGTGAATTGGGTAGACGTGGAAGTAAGAAGTATATTTGTGGAGTTTTTTGTTTGTACCACAGTTTATGATGTGATTTGTGATACGCTGATCCGCACTTGAGTGTTTTAAAAATTTGTCAAGGTTAAATAATTAAAGCCCTTATAAGTTATATCTTATCGATCTATTTTTAAAATAAAAGTTCCTAAATAGTTTAATTTTAAATAATTTCTTTTTATTTAGAAAGAGCTGCAATCTCCTAACATATACAAATTGCAACCAACAATGCAGCAATTGCTACCAGCGATTAATTAATTGTATGTATGTATGTTATCCAATATTATTGTGTATTGTGTAAGAAACAATAAAAATCTTCTGACTGATTAATTTACAACAAACAGATTGACTGAAGTACCTATATTATCTATACATCGCATTCATAAGAAACAAATTCGTTTGCAGTTTCTTCATGAATATCCTACAATAAAAGCATACAAAAATATGTGGATTGCCATATAACCAGTAATTAAAAATCCAATGTTCCAAAGTACAGCCCTTGCAGGTTGCCTAATTACATAAATTGCGTACACGAAAGTATGTAAACAACGCACAATAACATAAATAATAAACAGAGTATTAATTAACCATAAAGGAGCATTTGTAAATAAATAACACAAACTTATAACTAAGAATAGAGGAATATTTTCCAAGTCGTTCTGATAAGTCCTGCATTAGAAACATGAAAATTATATTTTGGATTTTCCAATAAGTTTTTTCATACCTTCGAACTCTGTCTATAATATCACTTGAACCAACTTCTCCTCCTGCCCAAGCAGCATCTTCCTCACTTATGAAACGCTTGAATAATTTTACGTAAAATTTAGGTAATTAGAACGTAAATTTTAATAAGTCTTACCTTAGTTCTCATTCGGTGTAATATTGTTAATAATGTTACCCCCATCATTTTCAGTATTAACAAAGATGAACATATTAAATACATACAAAAAGCTGGATTTTCTGTTGAAATAATGTTGGAAGATGTTTCATTCTGCATATTGAATTAATCTTTTCTTAAAACTAGTTTTAAGAAAGTTGTTAGTACTTAGTTGTGTATAGAAAATTTTATCGACGATCAAGTATAAAGTTGTCTTCTTGCTTTCCTTGAAAATATTAAGAACATTGTCGTCATTGTGTGTGTGAAATATATTTTTAAAATAAAAGTAAAAAATCTTTAGTCTTTACATACTTATTCTTTCCAATAGAGTTAGTTGAAATTTATTTATGTAGTTAACGAGTAAACTGTGTTAAACAAATTAAAAAAGTGTATGAAAATTTAAATTTTTTTATTGCGCTATCTATTATAACTTTTTCGTATTACCAAGTATTACAAATACTGCAAACGTTAATGGATTCTACTTGTCTTTAACAGAGGGCAACACGTAACACACTGTCAATCGAATTTTTTATTTAATTTGAGGTTAATTTGTTTTTCCAACTTTCTTTTCTTCGAACTTTCCAAAGTTTTATTTCCTGGAATGTATGGGGTTTCCAATTAGTCATAGTTAGTATTTGATAGCTGTAGTATTAGTGCTCCTCAAGAAATGTATATTTATCACTTACCTTACGGTCCAAGACAAGAACTATGTAATATTTTGGACCAAAACAATATCTGGGAGGAACTGGCCGGGAAATACATGAAATTTGATATACCAACTATATCGGTAACAAATTTAACTACTAATCAATTCAACTACCTAATAGTTCGTTTATAGAATCTGCGTAACGAAGTACTGTGGAAAAAATCACCTTCAAATGAACTATTATATATTTGGGGCCATCAAAATCACACAGTTTTGGAACTATTCCTTCTTCTAAGTCGGATGAAAAATTACCAAGCCATGCTATTGCTCAAGGAATATGTTGACGAAAAGTATCATTGCTTAATTAAAGATGGTGATGAGCATTTGAATAGATTATTAAAGGATTTAATTCTACAGAAACGAATTGAACGGGATCCAAAAGTTCCTGTACAGAATTTCAACGTGGACAGCGAAAAGATTATTAATGTTGATAAACAGCCAGTCTTTAGTAGAGAATCTAACGAAAGCCTAGTGCCTTTAGTGGTTGAACCACAAAATCTATTGAAACCCCCTCGCTCTCCCATTGCGGCTACTTCGCGTGCTTTAACTCCAAGCGATATATCATCTTGTATGGCTGAAACAGCTCGTGTTATTCCAATGATACCGTACGAAGAGTTAAGGAAGTCCACTAATGACTGGGATCCCGCTAATATTTTGGGTAAAGGTGGTTTTGGAACTGTTTTTAAAGGTAAAAATTCAATTTCAAATTGAAAAATTCCGGCTTGAATTGTCCTCTTAATTAAACTATAAACTGTTTATTTAAACATGAATTCTAATGTTAATTAACCATCTGGAATAACAGGTGATATCTAGTTACGATAAAAAATTAACACACTTATTGAAAACATTAATTTTGCATAAACATAATTTGAATTATGGAGATTATCTGGATCTAAAATTAATTAGGACTGAACAGAGTGTTTGTCTATTTTGTATTAAACAATAAACATGTTAGTTAATAACGTTTTTAAAAATAGATTAGATATAAATGTTCTACTTTTAAAATTACAGGTACATGGAAATGTACACAAGTCGCTATAAAAAAATTGGAGCAGAAACAAAACAATCCCGATTCTCAAAGCGAACAAATAAAACAATCAATTACAGAATTGCATTGTTTAAATGCATACCGACATGACAATGTGCTATCTTTATATGGGTAAAGATTGTAAAAAACAAATCTAGAACTTGTTCTATTTCCTCTTCATCTTACAGTTACAGTATCGGTGGTCCAGAACCATGTTTAGTGTACCAATACATGTCTGGTGGTTGTTTAGACATGAGATTGCGTGTTAAGGACGACACTAAAGTACTAAAATGGGAAACACGTTTAAATATTGCCATTGGAACTGCAAGGTGTGTTTATTTAAATTGCAATGAAAAACAAGTTGAATTCATTTTAATTATAGGGGACTTCAATATTTGCATACAATTGGTGAAAAACCTTTAATTCATGGTGACATAAAATCGGCCAACATTTTATTAGATCCAAACGATACTCCATATATTGGTGACTTTGGTTTGGCACGCGAAGGTCCCCAGGATCACCCGTACATGAAAGTGAGTCGAATACATGGCACACGCCCGTATTTGCCTAGTGAATTTTTACGTGAGAAAAAATTCTCTACGAAAGTGGATACGTACAGTTTTGGTATTGTATTGTTCGAAATTGCCACTGGTTTGGGACCGTATTCGGAAAGAAGAAAAAAGAAATTTTTACGGGATCATGTAATGGACTACGAAGAGGATTTAATGAATTTAAAGGACCCTAGGGCGCCAGATGGTGAACACATTTATACTGGACTAATAAATATTGGTAAATTGTGCGTACAAGAGAGGGCAAAAGCAAGACCGGAAATGGTTAGCGTTTTGGTGCAATTGGAAAAAGTACTAAGTCATATAGGGAGTTAATTGTGATTAAATCTGTGATAAAAGGTAAGGCTTATCTATTAAAAACAATTTTTTATTAATTAAAATATATTTTTAATGTTTTTTTTTTGTTGACAATATAAAAGAAAATTTGTTCTTAGAATTATTTATACACATATGTTCTCAATATGAGAAAAAAATTTTAAACGAATCACAACCTTTAAACATTTACAAAAATATAAAGAAATAAATACTGTAATATTTTTATAATTATTAAAAATAAACTAAAATTTTTCTAAACTATTGAGTTTTATACATATGTATCCTCAGTATTTTTTTCATTCTTCTGTATACCATTCACTTTAGCAATCAATGGAACAGATTTAGCATTGTAATTGGAATTAAATGGAATTGTAGAACTAATTGTATATTGCCTAGATTTATTTTTGCACAGACCACATCTAAAACAAATTTAAAAAAAAATCAACACTAATTTAATTTAAATACAAATTATACGTACTTTGATAATAAAATAAAAAAGTCTCTTCTATATTGATCCGTCATAATGGCATATAAATACGGATTAGCGCATGCATTAATTGGATAGAAAAATACCAATAATATTTTCGATCTTGTAACACCGATTAAAGGATAACCGGCTAATGCTGTTAATCCGAAGAATGCAATTGGAGCCCATGTGGCGAAATCGGTGAATATTAACAATGCCATTTTCTTAGCAATTGTCATTTCACCCATTGAACTAATATTTCTTGTTTCGTGATTTAAACTAAAGTAAATTTGTCCATAACAAAATACGATTAAAATAAATGCAACACCATTACTGAGTAACATAACATATAAATACGCTTTATCTACTATTGTATTAACTTCCATCGGAAGACAAATACTGCGAAAAAGGGGATAATATTATTAGTAGTGTGTTTTGATTTGGAGTTTAAATATAAATTTACCTAGTACTGCTGTATTTACTGATATCAAATAACGGTAACATTGCTATTAATATTGAATATAGCCAACCGGCGACCATTATTTTTGCTGCCACACCAATACGAATACGTCTCGTTAGATGTATTGCATAGGTGATGGCAAACCAACGTTCAATAGTTATTATTGTTAATGTAAATATTGATAAATGGCTAGCAAACACTGTTAGGAATCCAGCTAGTTGACAACCAAGTCCTGAAAAACAATTCAATTTTTCCTTATATTTGAAATTTTGATAATGAAAGAAACAAACTTTTTAAATTACTTTAGATTTAAAAGTAATCAAAGGAAAAATGGAACAACAAACTCACGTAAAATTAATTAACATGCATATAGTGATTTTAGAACTGTTGAGATAATTAAATAATTTACCTTTTTTTTAAATAAAAGTCAAGCAAGTAATTAATCATACAGCGTATAATGTTTAATTAACTATTTTAATTATGTTTTAGGATGATTATTGATTATATTTAACTAATGCTTTTATGGGATTTACCTAATAAAAACAATGTAGAAACTAATTTATTGTTATTAAATGTGACAACATTACAAATGTTAGTCCAGTTTATGGTTTTCACCTCATTATGCATGTTTTTTATGTTGTAAATAACAGTAAATAAAAACTTGTTTATTTTTTTTTTTTAAATAAAATACAATTTATGAACAATGGAAGTGTATATAAATTAATTTACTTACCATATTGCCAATTGAAAGCGAAATTAAAGTACGAACCCATCGTATGTAAATCCATGCACGCAATTAATAATAAATATAGTCCCATACAAAAATCCGCAATGGCTAAATTGCAAATTAGAAATCGCGCCACCGTAATTTCACCACCACTAAATAATACGACAACAATAACGGCCGTATTTCCAACAACAGCTAAAATAACAACAAACCAAACACTAACACGTAACCACATTGCTCCCATAATATCTTCGCATGGATTTAACGCATTTGGTTCTGGTGTACAATTCACTACAGGTACTCTATAAATGGATTTGTATTAAAATGTTAAATTGAATTAAACAATTTTTCGTTGTATTGATCTTACCTAAATGCAAACGTACCACATAATGCATTTACTGAACTATTTATATCGATATCGATGGATTCGCTGTGAAAAACGCCAATATCTTCATGTGGTTCTGGACGTTTACCACTTTCATGATTAACAACAATTCTACCATGAATGGCACTATCGTAACGATAAGTTTCAACGCTTGACATTAAAACATTTTCAGTTGGAATATTTAGATATCCGAAGCCGTTTTCTTGTAAACTGTAAAATATTTTTCATTTCGGTTCGTTGGTGGGATATTTTTTTAGAAATAACTTACTTTAGTTTGTGTGCATCGTGTCTAATTTCCCGTTTAATTTTTATAATATTTTGTCCTGTATCCATTTTATATTCTTTACAAAGTTTACGATATTTTTCTTGATATTGGGCATGCTTTAATGGATTATGTTGTTCTGGATATTTAAATGCACAACAATGGAACGGATGTGTCAATTTTGCTACTCTCAAATTCTTCAATAAAACAATTTTGTTAACGTTGCGGAAATAAAAAAATAAATGTTTATGTAAAATGTTTACCGATAAATCGTATATTGATGGTATCGTTTTCATGGCAGGTGTATTTTCAATTCGTAATGATTCAATTTCATTCAATCCAATTGTTGGTAAATTTTCAATAGACGTTTGCGACAAATCTCTACAAGTTTGTAGTTAATATTAAAAAATACGAAAGTAAAATAATAAGAAAGTTTACTATTTTAGAAGTAATTTTTGAAATACTCACAACTCTCTCAAACTTTTTAAGCCGGCAAATGCCATTGGACTTAAGTTTGTAAGTTGAGGATTGCCGCGAATGAATCTAGACAAATAAATTTCCATGTGAAATTACATTCGTTTTGTTTATTTTCATTTTAATATTGGTTAAAAAAGTTTTCACCATTCGCAATTAATTAATGTACGAGTAGATGCGGTATATAGTTTTGAGACAATTTGATTTGAATAAATTGAAAAGATTATTTTAGTTGTAAAAGATGGCCCGAATTTCGTAAAAAATCAACTGGAAGTTTTCCAAATTAACAAGCAAAACTTGATTTTGTAAAATGTTGATGATACGAAAGTAAGTTTATTTGATAGGAAAAACAGAATTAGGTCCCATGTTTATATTTTATTACGCAAAAATTATGTTTTCAGTTTAATGCAGGTGAAAAACCTAATTATGAGGAATTTTTTTATAATACTGCTGCCAACTCTTTAATTTTCTTACTTAAACATTATTAATATAGTGAAAATTTAAAACTTATATTACAAATTCATCTATTATCAGAAATCAGACGCTAAAGAGTATTAAGTTCGATTAAAACCCAGCAGTAGTTTCTAAATATAGTTAAAGTTTAATCTGATCTTTTTCAGAAAACTCAATGTATAATGAATTAGAGGAAAATGAACAGTTTTTTTTTAAGAATGTACCTCTAAAGTGTAATTCAAACAATGTTCTCTATTTCACAAAATAAAAATGTGTGTAAAGCATATGTACAAATAAAAATGTTTGTTCTTAACAACATATTTCCCCCACAGTTAAAAATATATATATGCCGTAAATATATAACATGTCAGTGAAAATGATATGAATGTGATATGACTTTTATTACATATGTAAACAGTTTTTCCAAGCCACTTCTCTATTACTTTAATCAATAATCATTTCAGTGTATACGTAAGTCCTAGAAGAGTGGATGGAGTATTGGGAATTATTTCGACACATGATCGAACACAATTAATATAATAATGTATATGGGGGTGGATGTTGTTTAATATGATGTCTGTGAAGGTGTGGTTGATTTCAAAAAAGAAACAAAATACTGTCCAATCTCAATTTAAAGGATAATACAGTCTATTTTTGTCACTTACAATGTTGATATTTGTGATCCATTGAATGCGTAATCTTCAATCGATTGGATCTGATTAAAATTTAATGTCCTGAAAGTGAATTTCAACATTACAAGAAAACATCCCTTTTTTTGATAATACTTACACTTGATGTGCATTGGCTTTTATTGAATTCGATTGTAGTTTTTCGATTTGATTGTGGTCCAAATCACTACAAGTAATAATAATGTATTTTAAATGTTTTCATTTAAACTACTACTAGTATTGTTTGTATAGAAATTAATTGTTAATTTCAATGTCGCGGTTGTTTGGTGAAAACTTTGTACATGTATATGTTTTCCTTTGATAACCATCAACAATACAATCAAACATTTAGACTAAAATACTAATTGTACGTAAAAACAAAAGGTTGAACTTGTATATACGAATAGTTTGTACATATAATGTAATCTTTGAACTAAAAACAAAACAAGAACAAATTGCCTTTAAATGTTTGGCTGTGTTAAAAGCGTACCCAAAAGACAAATAAATATCAACGGGAAAAAAGTGCAATTAAGTTCGTGGAAAAGTTTTTTTATGTTGCACATATAAAACTAATTAAATTAAATTGAAATGTGTGCATATACATGTCACATAATTTACGATAATTGTAACTTACATGAGAAACATTGTGTTTTCTGGTGGTAAATGTACTAAATCGGGCACTTCTTCTATACTTGTATGAATAATTCGTCTGTAAAAAGTCATTTTTGGTTTTATATTCTATTAACTACATTGAGTGGAATTAAACCCAATTATTAATTTATGTATAATAAAAAAATTAAATACCTATAACTTACAATGTCTTAAAATTATTAGTTGTTACGCCAGCTAAAAGCCCATGAATTGTCTTCAATTGTGGCACTTGTGAAATATATCTATAAAAATATTAATAAAGTACATAGATATAAAAACTCCGAATGAATATTTTCATTAATTCATATTTATTGGTTCAATTCCAATATACTTAAATATGATTTATTTTATTTACATAATCCATTATATTTATTCTAACATTAAAGTGTTTATATTGATGCCTATTTATTGATTTTATTGAAATATATGACGAGAAAAAAACTTATATATATTCCAATTCGATTTGGGAAACAATTTCACACTTGACTGTTAAAATGTAATTGAATGAAAATGCAAAAAAAAAAATAACAGACATGAATTTCAATTGAAAACTTACAAAGTGCGTAAATATGGCATTTTTGCAAATGTGCCCTCTTCTATAACAGCCAAATGGGGTAGATTTATTAAATGGCTGTAAACAAAATGTGAAATTAATAAAAAGATGAAACTAGCTTGTTTTTTGGAAAATTATTTGAAAATTGAAGACAAATAAAAACAGTTCTAGATTAAAGTAATTACTTCAACTTCTAGAGATTATAATTAATCAAGGGAAACAAAACTATATCCTAGTAATACTAATTTAATAGCTGTGAGGGAAGTTTCCTCGACTACATAGACTAAGTATATTCAATTTCAAGGCAAGTAATTTGACGATTTAATTAGTATAGTAGTTAGATGTACATGTTAATGTGCTTATTAAAGAAAACAAATTACTAAGAGTCACTAAACTTTTGTCCAAAAAAATGAATACGTAAACTTACACGTCTTTCAATGTGTCTCTATAGACGGCCAACGATTCCCTTTTGATGTATTTAATGTCAGCATCGGTGATTATTAGTTTGTTGACGGTTTTGTTTAAATTTTTCGGTATATGTAGCATTTTCTTGCCAAAACAACGGCATTCCACTTCAATTTCCATATCTTCAATAGCTTCATAGCAATCACATTTTCTACTTGGCAATAATTTGTGCCTATCATCCATTTTTGGTACGAAAATCGTTTTCGATGCGAAATTTTTATTGTCTTTTGATGTAATTGAATTCATTTCACAATTATTAATAGATACACTTAGAATTATAAGTGCGACTAACATTATTAGAACCTTAATGGTAAAATACTGACAATGTAGTCTATTTTGGTAATAAATTTTTTCTGTATTATTTAATTTTCTAATTTTTGTTGTTCAATTATCACATTATTTGAAATGTGGCCTTGTTTACACTAGAAAATCACATGCCTGTGTTGGAGTGAACGTAACTTACATATATTGTCGACTATAAATATTTAAATTTAATATTTAGATGTGTTTCTAAGAAATTTGATTAATTTTCGTTTAAGTGAATGTTTTCTTAAGTGTCTCCGGAAAATTTTCTGTTTTTAAATCTAAAAGAAAACGAAATTTATTACATATATCAATTCCAAAAATAACAAAATTTTATATAACATTTTATGTTATATGTGTCATAGAACTGGAAAATTAGTTCAAATATTTTTCAAAACCAACACAATATACAATTATGCAACATTGTGTTTATTTTCCTTTGAAATTGTAATTACAATTGTATAAATTAATCGTAATAAACAGCATTAATGTACTGAATGTAAGGAACATTTGTTTGTTGAATCATTTAACAACTTTTTAAACAAATTATCACAATGAGACTTACATTCTTTGTACTTCTAAAATTAACTTTTTACAAGAGTACTATCACTTAACAATTTTATTTTTTATACTGCTTTCATATACTTGAAGCACTAATGCAAAATCCTATAAATAAATTATTTTTGTCCACATTTATTTATAAACAGACGCACATCCATGCAAACAAAGTAAAAAATATTAATTATGATTATATTTGCATACAAATACCGATAAGTGTTTAATATATTATACTGCGTTTCTATTATCTAAATTTTTTTAGTAAATTTTTGACTAGATCTCTAAGTTGCGCGCTTTTCGCATCTACCGCTAGACAACGAAAACTTTCCGATTTGATACAAACTGATGTATTTATGTTTAATATAAGTGCAAAAGAAGTCATGCGCTTCCATATGGTACCGGCAATCCTACAGGAGCTCTCAAAAGAGGTTTTATTTAAAGAGGAAAAAAACATGTCAAACATTTCTGTGGAAAAAGATTACAAGTTCTGGACCATAATAATTGTAATATGAATTTCCCTTGTGACGTGGCCAAGAGCTTTTTTTTGTTATGCCAACAATTGCTTGCTAGTTAAGGGTTGTTTTTCACTTTAATTCCCAAGGGTTTACAATGTAAATGTTTAAATGGCCTGAATATTCTGCGCTAATATTCGAATATCTACAGTTACCTGTAATTATTTAATTACTTAAATTTGTTTACAATTAATTACATGTTGTTGACAATTTTTTAAGTATTGATTTTATTTGAATAGAAAATTCCATTATTATTTTTAGAAAATAATTACAAGAGGAATTTTTAATTGAAGCCATCTATTTATCAAGTTGTAGTATTGGAATATTTGTAAAAACTACGATAAACCAACTAAAAATAAATATAAAATCATTGAATAAAACACTTGTTGTATAAAAAATGAATTTTTATTTAATTATCGTAGAAAAAACCAGAAATAAATCACAATATAAGTGAACAAATAATTTGTTTATTCAGTGGCATCATCTTTCGATACCGAAAACGGCTCTTCTACTGTTTCTGCACCAGAATCGGCAATAATGACATCCTTTAATGGTTTATCACGATTATCTGTTTTGGTGCTTTCAATTTTTCGTACAACATCCATTCCACTAATCACTTTACCAAATACAACGTGCCTACCATCCAACCATGATGTTTGTTTCGTTGTAATAAAGAATTGTGAACCATTTGTGTCTTTGCCAGCATTTGCCATCGACAACCATCCAGCTCCATAATGCTTCAATTTGAAGTTTTCATCTTCGAAACGTTCACCGTAAATGCTGCGACCTTAAAAATCAATAATTTCTATTAAAATGCCTTAGGCGAATTGAAAGAACAGTTATTAAAGATTCAAATAACATTTAAAGGTCAACAATTTCGTTTCTACTTATTTTAGATGTATTTGTATACAAAAAAAATGATGGAAATATGCCAAAAATCAGTGCAGTGTAAATGACCGTCAATTGCAATCGAACAAAGGAATATCTTACCACCAGTTCCATCCCCTTTTGTGAAATCTCCACCTTGGATCATGAAATCTTTAATGACTCGATGGAATTTACTGCCTTTGTAGCCCTCACCGATCGGTTTTTCGGCAAGTTCTTTGAAATTTCTGGCCGTTTTCGGAACAGTTTTGCCAAATAATCCAATTACGACACGTCCAACGGCCTCATCACCAATTGTTATATCAAACCACACCTAGATTGGAATGTTATTTTGTTATTTGTTGATAAGAACTTTGTGCATTGTTTTACTTTATCCGTGACTTTTGGTCCTTTTTTTGTTGTATCATCAGCAGCTGAACACAATACAATCAAAGCAACAAAGACACACAGTTTTCCGTACATTTTCCGGCTTTTCTCTACTGATTTCAAACCTACAATGATTGTATTAAGTTTGTTTCATCAATTTTATGTTATTATTTTGTTATTTTTCAATTGAATTTAATGAAATATGAATTACTTACCGGAGAACGTTAAACGAATGTAAATGGACTGTGATGGCAGGAGATGAATAAACAAAGAAATTGCAAGTACGATAAAGATGGGAGACAATTTGTTATGAATTGTTGGCAGTGCCGTAAATGATTGGTATACGCCGTATACGTGTTCAATGCATTTATATATATTCTAGCCATCTGGTAACCGAGTAAAGAAGTACGTCGAAGCAGATATCTCTCAATATATTAAAGTGACATCTACCATAGCGAATCAAGTATTAGCCGAGCAAAGAGCGAAGGCAATAGAGGTCGCACGTGTCACAACAATAATAGAGTCCTCTATAAAGAGAGTAAAGACAATAGGTGTCTCGATTTTGATTGGCTGAACGAATATAAGGATCAAATTCGCTTGCGTCCGCCATTAACATTCCAAACAAATAATTATTTACATATGTATAAGTGTACTTTTCGAGGTTTTTTGGACAATATCTGTGAATATTTTTTGTGTTTAGTATAGTTTTTAATGTGTTTTACATTGGTTTTCTTTTAAACAATTAAATATTGTAAAGTGTAAGTATATTTAATGAAAAAATTTAAGTTTATTAGTGTGACTATTATAGGTTAGTTTGTTGGATTTAAAGATAATACCGATTTTCGAAAATGGTTGAATGTTTAGCTTTCGGCTGCTCCAACAAAAATGAACACGAGAAATTAATAAAGAATTTTTGAAGAAGTGGAGTATAACATGGGCATACATTTTTTGAAAGATTTTATTGAAATCATGTCGCAACTGTTTATTGGAGAAAATGGAACTGGAAAATAGAAACCGTCCCAATCTGGTGCTGTTCTATTTACCACTTCGATTCTTCAGCTACAGGATAGGCTTTTGGATACCAAAAATTGTTCATTTTTGTTGACTTCCGTATTCAGTCAAGATTGTGTAGAAACTAGAAAATCTCTTTAGTTGTGTTAAGGTTAAACAACCCAAAACAAC
>SSSI01003438.1:0-11143 GCA_004796505.1 Oryzaephilus surinamensis | reverse complement strand
ATTTTTGGAAATATTAGAGATATGCCTACGAATATACTGTATAAAAACATCTTATTTAATAGGAAATTTAATAAGGAAACTTTTGTGCCTCTTGAAATTTTTCGTTTAAATGAGTAGTTTTTGAGAAAAATGCGAAAAACTTAACACGTGACGTCAATAAATCGATTTTCAAAAAACTGGTAATTATTTTGTCGATTCATGTGTTTAGTTTTTCGCATTTTTTTTTAAAACAACTCATTTAAACGAAAAATTTCAAGAGACACAAAAGTTTCCTTATTAAATTTCCTATTAAATAAGATTTTTTAAACAGTATATTAGCAGGCATATCTCTAATATTTCCAAAAATATTTAAATAAAACCTTATTTTTTCATAAAACTTTAACACCCTGTATCTCAAAAACGAAGAGATGTTGGACAAGATTTTATAGGACTTTTTTTCTTAAAATGCACTCAGGAATAACCCCTTAAAATATGTCCACGTTATTTTGGAACACCCTGTACAAATTTGATTAAATAACACAATGTAATTTGTAATTTATTTCGAAATCTAATACACTATTATAATGTTCCTTTTTTAATAATATAATTAAGTTTAATGTTGTATAGGAAGTGTAATTACATCGTTCCTTTATTATTATTTTTTTCTATATAATATAAAAATGTCGAAAACATCTGATGGCAATCTTCCAAGGGTAGTTTTTCAACTAAGAATTATCGATTTTACAGTTACAAATAACAATAAATTACAAATAATTTTTTGAGAACATTTCAAATGCTTTTTACTACTTTATTGTTCAATTGTGTTTTAAAAATTTACGAGCAAATTATTTATTTTTGTAGAAAATTCTTTCGACTTGGTTGTGTCAAATCTGAGCACATTTTTTTCGTGTTCATTGACCCTTTAAACTAGTAAATATTTAAAATATCGGAAAATTCATTCGAGGAAATGCACGTACTCGGAATTTGTTGCAATTTTTAAACGGTCTTTCCCAAAAATTCCGTAACTATTCGAGATTTGATGTGACACATATTTAAGATAACAGTTTTATTGATAAATTTTAGTAAATTATGCACTTTTCAAAAAATTCAACAACTCCCAAGAGTAATATTTTTTTATACAAAAAAAAAACCATTTATTGTAAATATTAAACTGTTATCAATAGATTTATTCATAAATCTTTTCCACAGCATGATTTAACTGATTTCCGGTCTATTATTTCGAAATTAAAAAAGTCGACATTTTTCTACATTATGGAATATTTTTCAAAATAAAATTTATTCCAAATAAGCAATTTAGTCAATTATATATGTACTAGTCACGATGTGTTTTTCAATTTAGACAAAACATTATATTAAATGAGTAATTTTTAATAAATAATAATTATTATTTGTTCCAAGGTTATATTTTGCAAAATTATTCTATACAACAAAAAACATTATTATTTATTAAATAAATTCACGTTGTCGACTAACTTATATAAGCATATACGAATTAACATAATTAATTAACACATTCACGTAATTGACACTAATTGGATTGAAAATATTAGAAGAAAAAGTGTCTCAGAAATTGTTTTTGCGATTATTTAAACAATACAATTCTAAATTGTATACAGTTACATTTTGTTTTATATTAAGCAATAATACATGTTACAAATTTTGAACAATAGTCAAAAATTAAAACGTGGTAAAAAAACTCACCCATTATAGTAAAATCCTGAACTTTTAATATCCAAAATAAAATCAAATACAGTTCAATAAATACACAAAACAAAAAGAAAATATTTAATATAATTCACTTTTAAAACTTTCAGCATATAAATTGAATATGTTTTGTATATGTTTGGTTTACATTCACAGGTAGTGCAACATTTTTCCAACACTAGAAAGTCATGACATATTTTTTTCTCTTAATAACAAAACTTTAAAAATTATTAATATTAACCGATCACAAATTGTTCATTAAAATACTTATATAAACACGTGTGTTTATTATGTTTGTATGAGGAAAATATTGTTTATATGAAAAACAACACCTTCGTACAAGTTTTTCGTATAAAACATGAACAATATAAGAAAATACAGACACTACTAGTCCATTCACTGCAACATGACCAATGTTCACAACATGAACGATGTTTGAGTCAACGACACTAGCGCATTACTGCGGAGAATGTAAGAAGCTATTTCATGTGCACGCTAAGAACGTGCTACATCGGCTACGATCGATTTATTTTACATTGTATAATAATTATGTAATATTTATGACATTAGGCTGTTGAAACCGAGTTTATAAATCATAAAAAAATCAAATAAACGTAAATTACACTAGCAAAATTCAGTCTTGTTAAAAAAACTAGTTTTCAATTTGTACGGAAATAGCCGATGATTCCGATTTTAGCCTCGCCATTGAATCTTCGTACTTTCTAGTTTCTGCATTGTCTTGTATGGATAAACGGATAAACCAAAAAGAAGGGAATATAAAGGTACATATATAAAATGAAGGTAAAAAAGATCTCAAGATCGCAGGTATATACGAATTTGATGATAAAATTTAGAAAACTGACACTTTCTATATAAATGTCAATTTTGAACAAAAAGCAAGTGGTTTTCTTTAAGGCTATCAAGTGGTATTTAAATTTATTATCAATATCAACATTTATTCTTGATCTTTTTTTTGTTTTTGTTACATTTTGATTTACGATTAAAACAATAAAAAAAATTGTAATAAAATCAATAAAAAGTCAATTTGTGTGTCTGCTGTATATAATTTTTTTTTTCGGTATACCTAAAACTGATTTTAAATTCTAATAGAATATTCAGTTTGAAAGCATAATACAAAGATCAGTATATAGTGCATATACGGTGTACTCTGGGGACACTCGTAAAGTGCTAGTAAAATTCAAGTGTACACAAAAAATTTATAGCAATTATTCCATTTTACCGTGCCAGTGTTTCTATATTTTTACACTGAACAAATTGTTTATTTATTACTAGTTCTTATCGCATGTGGACGCAATCTGAATTTATTTTTTTGAATTATATTAGAAAAAATTTAATAATTAATTAATTGAAAATTTCCTCTCAAATCCACAAATATTAAGTTTTATGTTAATTTCCATGACAACGATTGTTTTGAATAACTTGACTGTTACTATGGTAACAAAGTTAAAACGCCATTAAACAAACCCTCTGCAATATTTACACGGATAAATTCGAGTCCATGAACAACTTACACATTTATTACATCACATAAAATTCTAAATTACAACCTGAACAACGACAACATACGAACACGGAATTTTCTCAAATTGTACGTATAGGGGGAGTTTTATGAAGCTTTATAAATGAAACGAACACTTTGACGAATTAAATTACAAGTCTAAATTTAGTTAAAAAAAAAAATAGCTTTTCACTCTTTGTTCGATATTTATTGCTGATTTTATTAAATATGCGCTATAATTTCCACGAAACCATATACTATATAGTGTCAATAAAAAAATTATAATGTTGCATTTTAAAATTTAGGACAGTTTTGTAATTATGATAATATTTTATCAAATTTCAACAAAATCTTAATAAAAAAAATGTGTTTACTTTTATACATATTTTATTTTATACACATTGGAAAAATAAAAACTGTGTCAGAAACTAGACCATTTTTTATTTATAAAGACAACAAAACTTGAATCACCCTGTATGTTTGTAGGCTTGCATTAAAAGCTTTTAAATGAAAATTGACGTGAATATTTAGAGAAAATTTATTATAATACCAACTCTAAAGTAAAATATCTACGTAAATTTAAACTTTCCACTTAGAACACACAACTTTTCAATAATTACCTACTTAACGAATCTAAAAAGTTTTCAGTAACATCAATTAAACTTATTTTAAGTAATTATTTTCCTAAGAAAATTTAACAGCCTACATTACGTTTAACAAATATGAAAATTAAAATTTTAAATAAAGGCCCACGTTTTCTATTTACGGATTGGATCCTTTTTATATTTAGTATTTTTGCTTTCTATTAAAGTAGGATGACAGTAATTAGAATAGAATAACAGGTGGGTTAATAAAATCATTAAATTTGGTCATACAAATATTAAAATTAATTTTTATCTAATAAATTTGTATAAATTTACCTTGATCTGGGCAAAAACATGGAACCATCAATGAAAACCGATCCAGATAATAAAATGTACCAACATGTTGACAATTCTCCGGTACTGGAAAATATTTAGTAAAAATTCATTTCAAGTATAATTAAATTTCGAAACTTACTAATATAATACGTCATTTGCTTGATGTTTTTCATATCGTACAATTTTGCATAAAGTTCGTAAACTTGAATCTCGTAACGTTTGTAACGCCTCCAAGCCGCTAAGTCCGTAATAAATGACTTGTAAATCTTGCAGAGATCTGCACGTTGGTGGCTTTGTCAGCGATCTAATCCACATGGCTTCCCAGTCGGTCATAGCGACACGAGATGGCAATACCATCCCATCGCGGCTTTCACTGCACGCGCTCAAAGTTCGAATTTTTGGATCGAATTCACGCATTCAAACTTATAACGTTTATTTGCGATTTTTCAATTAAAACACTTGCTTAATATTTACATTCCATTTATATTTGTGTTTGTCACCTAATTGTCGTTTTTGTTCGACTGGGAATTGAAGACATTTTGCACCCGGAAAACACCTGTAATGTAAACAAAATTAATTATAAATAACAAGTTGTTTATGTAAATAATTAATGAATTCCAATAAGCTACCAGTTAAGTTCAATAGCAATTAATACACACGTACAGTTATTTAATAATTAAAATAATATTTAGTAAATTGAAAAATTTCTCATGAGAAAATTATATTTGCGTGCGTTTTAGGAATTTTTTATTATAGCCCAGCCCTGTACATTTCATTTTATCTGAACAGATTTATTAAAATATAAGGGTGAGCCGTAATATATACGTAGCATGTTTACGGACTACAATTTTTTTGATTTTACATTAATAAAATTGCCTTTTCAGTGGTTAATATCCGTTTATTGCCCCGTAAACGAATTTTACGAAAAACGTTTGTCTTTACACCAATATTTCGTCATAATCCATTTTTGAAGTTGATTGTGAGTCATCATTTGTATAAATACCCACATGGTTGACTGGTTCCACCATTTAAAACAATTCGCAAAGAATAATGTGTACTTTGATGGCCACATGCATTTACAAAGAAAAGACAAAAAAAAAATGAAAACTGATTGCATGTAATTAAGATACACTGCAATTCCGGTGGCATTATAGCAAGGATTCTATTGTTGTAAATTTTCGTATTTTATAAATAATTAATTTTATTTTAGTGTAGGAAGGACTGTCTATAAACGAATCCATTTTTGATACCTACGCTATATTATTATAAATTAAACGGGCCGAATCGGCCATTGCCACGGTTTGTTAAAAGAAAAATTATATCAAATGAAAAAGGAAGTTGCCACCGAAATTGTTTGCTACCTAATTAGAAACACTTGAAATTAAAATATTAAATTTGGCCGTGAGTTTGTTTCATTCTTTCTTATATTGTAACTATTATGGGAAATACTTGTGTGTGTTTTTATCTATTTTAGAATATTCCAAATTTTAGTTCTAGTTAAAATGACCGACTTTGAATCAAAAGCAATTTTTACTAATTAATGGTCATTTTTTCGATACACCTAATTAATGAACTTGAATTCACCGTTGAAACGACAAAATGGTGTCAAAAAACATTCAAATTATATAATTCATTATTTAATACTTAAATATTATTTGGCACACAGTACCATCATCATCAACATAATGTTTACATTCACCCATCCACTTGTTATTTGACCGACTTATACCTATAGGTATCTTTTATAGTCAAAATGAAAACGTATAAGTGCATTTCGACTCAACCGATTCCGTTATCACAACATTCCAAGTTTTGATAGAAGCCCTCAGGGCTACCAACAATTGCCTCTATGTAGATGTATTATTGCTTTTTGTGTTTGTATTCAGTTATTATAAATATACAATATTTTTCTATTATAAACAAATACGATTGCAGAAAATGGTAAAAGTGATTAAAAACTATTTTTGTTTTACTCAAAGTAAATTAAATATGTATAATTAAGGTGGTTCGTCTACTACCTAACTAATCAATGAATGAAAAATTTCTTATTTTTTTTAAACAATTCACGCTTGGCTAAAACCACTAATTTTTTTATTTCGTAGAAAACAAATTGGAAATTCTATAAAATAATAATTACTTTTGTTCATCACGCTTGAAAACAATTATTTTTAAGTAAAATTGCCAAATAATAACCATATAGTCGGATGATGTGGGCATCTATGCTATGGTTTATTGTTACACGATATACAGGGTGATTCACGTTTCGGTATCCGGAACTTGAAACACAAAATAGTACGTGCGTTGCTAGGTAAACAAAACAGCACGTGGCCGTTGCTGGGGCGCCAAAATAAGCACGTGGCCGTTGCTAGGGAGCCAAAATAAGCACGTGCGTTGTATACGTGAAGAAATGAAAACTTTCAAATGTAAGCACTTCGATCTAGATTGAATCACTCTGTACACTATTACCCTTGTCATCAATAATAAATTGCCCGTACGGCACTCGACTGTATTATATTCGTAGTAAAAGCGGAAGTTGCCTTTTGCACATCCGTTAAAAGACACCTGAATAAGGGGTTAAACAATGAATTGCTTGGAAAAGAAATTAATCCGAGATTTTAAGGGCTGATTCATTAAAATCTATCATTTATTTAAAAAATATTTAGTTAATAAACAATTTCATGTCAACAATAAATAGATTGATAATTTTTTAACACGTACAAATGAAACTAATTATTTAGAAAAGTGCCATAGTCACTATTGGGTATGTAAGTATATAAAATTAAAGTCATTGAACTAAAAGGCGAGAATGTAATGGGCATGAAATAATGAAGCCACTTTTCTAATATTGCTTTTATGCAATGGGGCTTCTTTATTATACAAAAGCCTTAAGCTTATTAAAATTGACAACTTTATCTTTACAACAACAATAACTTATTTGCATTTCGTCCTTATATTTAAGGTTCATTGATTACAAATTATTGATATGTAATTGTGTTTTATATTATTTTGTTTAAAATAGGAAACTGAATAATTAATATAGAAAGGACTTTCTAGCCTTTCAAACAAAAAGTACAAGTTCAAATTTCATCTACAAAATATAATCACGTAATAGCTGGACAATTCATAATGAAAATATGTATTAATTTTAATTAGATATTCGCATAACGACACGTTTTATAATATATTGACCGTATTAGAATTTATTATGCTTATTTATTATTTTTAATACTAGTTGTATGTCAAAATTAATATAAAAAACTAGCAATCAACTTTCGCGATTATTTCACTTTCTTTATTAAACCATGTATAGTATGTAAAACGATTTAATCACGAAAAGAAATTCTAATTGCAAAAAATTGATACAAAAAGTTACGCCTACTCATCCCGTGCCGCTCTTTTTGACAACTACCCACTTTTTTACCAATTTTGGACCATTCTTTGAATAATCTCATTTAAAATTGATTTTTTTGAAGGTCTTTTTTTAAAATCTACATTCATCTGTTTCTATATTGGGATTTTTCATTAGTTTCCTAACAGTTTTTCTACGATGCCGGTTGATGAAACATTTGTTAGTTATGTGAAGTCGTTTTGTCTTTTATTTTACCGGTACTTGTCTAAGGTTGAGTGAAATGGGGCGTTCCACACTGTTGCTTTCTTTAACTTGCACCTTACCTTACTTACCTACAAGAATAATAAGAAAAAAACATCTACCATTCCTACAAAACTATAATAATTTGCATAAAACTGTTTGAAAGTTTTTCCCTTCGCAAATACATTCGTTTTCCATTCTTTGTAATATATTTTCGATAAGTATCTTCGTTTTGAACAAGTCACCAATAATATTATTTACAACTGTAAAAAGTAACACATATTGTTTTTGAAGATACGGAATGTTTTTCTTACATTCTCACAAGATAATTCTAAATTACTACTAAAACAATTTCCTTTGTAACGTTGTGTGGAATAATTCGAAAATAATGATACACACGTATATGAAACAATACAAATTACCGACTAATAAAACGAATTAATTCGTAAAAAATTCCTAAGCATTGATTTATTTAAAAAAACTTTCACTAGACAATTTAACAAAATTTTGTAGCTTCTTTTTTGTGGTACATAGTTGCAATTTTACGCTATTTAACTGCAAATACAATACACACATTATGTGTAAAAAAATGATGATTTTGTACTAATTTAGATGTTTTCGTCGATAATGTTAGGAAATAATTTTATTGTAAAAATCCTCAATTATTCAACAACAAAATTCAATTTCCAACCAAACCTTTCATTGACTCAATTTTAATTATTGTCTTTGTGTTTTATTTGTTAACGGCCTTTTTGTTTGCAATTTACCAGCTGCTGGTCGAAAGGAAGTTGAAAAAATTCAACATATATCTTGATGGAATCGAATTCGTTGCAAAAGAAAAACGTAAATATGTTTACAACGGCATATTTTTCTTTATCTAAACAGTTTTACAATGAATCACATTTGCAATTTTTATTTAAAAACTGCTGTGTAATTCATTTAGAAAATTTCAGTTTGTGCAATTAATTTTCACTAAAAATAATAAATAGAAAACAAAACTCGCTCAGATGAATATTAAAGATAGATTAAATGGTGCAGATTGGTGTGAAAATAAAAAATTTATGTGAAATCCATTATACAAGAAATATGTGTTTCTATTTCAGTTTTAGCCCTTGAATTGTACAAAAGTCAGCTGCTTAAACGTCTGTTTAAAAATATTTTTGAGATAAAACACCCGACTCACAACAGTGGTATTTTTATGGTTGTCTTTTCGACAAATATTTTATTCTATTTGAAAAAAATGTGATAAAGAATTTATCAGTAATCACTGTATTGATTTGAGCAAACAGATGCAAACGAGATCAATAAATTGAAAATGTAGTCATCAACGTTTTTTCGACTGATTTTCGTTTTGATTTCATTTTAAACGTGCGAAAATCGTGTCAAAAACAATGCAATAATTAAATCGTCGATTAAATGCTCGGCTGCCCAATTTCAAAATCATTTCACAAAACGAATTTTGACAAAATTATATAATTCGTTTTTATATAAATAATTCCAGCATTATGGTGTCGTAAAATTTATTGCACAGCATTTAAACAACAATAAAATGTATAAACATTTTATTTATAATGCGTTACTGTCGAGTTAATTTGCATTTTTGAACGTTTCGTAGTAATTACTATTGAACAGGAATTATTTGTTGTTGTATTTTTAGTTAAACAAGAGAAATAACCGTTTTATGATGTTTATTATACAGGTAATAAAATGGCAATCATGCAGATTTTTCAGTAGGTCAAAACGATTAATTTGCCACTAATGTTATCTATTGAATCTAGCTACAAAATATGTATGTTAAAATATAACTAGCATTTTTAGTTACACAATTTTATCAGATTTTATTCAATACGTTATCGAACTTGAACGAAAAAAACACACAAAAACTGATAAAAAGATAAATCTTTTGTTTACTTTTGCTATAATTTTCAAGTTCTATTATGCGTCATATTATTTATTTATAAGGTCTGAATAAATTGTAGATCGTTTTTTCTTAGGCCAGTTTTATTTAACAAAACCTGTTCAACAACATTTAATGTGGGTTTTATTTTAACGACAAGTGCATTAAATTTTTCATTCTATAACAAAACTGTGTACTAATCAGTTTGTCTTAATTTTCCGTTTATTTTTCCACAATAATACGAATGTGTCGTTTTTTCGTATGAAATTTATTCAGTTTTTGATTACATCGTGACATTTGAATAAATCGTTCCATCGGAAAATGCTATATGAATAAAAATTTCCCTACATGTCAGTGATAAACATTGTTTTTTTGCCATATCGATTTATATTGTACAAATTTTTGAGAAATATAAACACAAATCATGAGTTGACCGAAATGCACGCATCTACTTGCACCCCCTTGCATAAAATACGAACTGAGGGGTTGTTGAAATCCATTTTCATTGGCCGAAAATAAGTACAGGTGCACAAAACGTGCATTTTCGATTAAATTATTAAAGAACGCACCAAACAAGCTTGTAATAATTTTTTTGAAAATTTGTGGACCGCTGTATGTACCTGATTTAAATCACATTGACTTTTTGGCACAAAAACCAAATTTTTATTATTAAACAAAAAAACCACACGAACACTGAAGAAAACACACAAAATATATAAACAATGTGGGCGCTTTGTCGTCAGGTAGAAATACCGGTGATCGTCGTGCACTCTCAACCGACACCGTTCAAGGTAAACTAACGCAAACCGCACCGTCAACGGAACGGTGGAAACGGGTTTAGTGTCGACTCTCGACTGAGCGTAAAATACGCCACTCTCATTGGTTTTTGGATTAAATGAGGTGTATTTCAAATGTTTTACTAACGTTGCGTATTCATCCCTTTTCTATTACAATTCTAAATTGTAGGTGCAACAAAAAACGACTAAATACATATTCGTATTTCGTACATCTGATGGAATTGTCTATATAATTTTTTTGGGGGCTTTAATCTTTAATGTCGTTAGACCGTAGACGGGTATTAGGACGCCGATTTTGGGTTTCATGCTAATTTATGGATCCGTGAAATATATAACGGACTAAATATAAATGTTATTCAGCAAGGAAAATTTGAATTTGATAGAATTTTTTGTTTGATGTCGTGATGCCAATCTTTAGCTTATAAATGAAGGTGTTTTTTAGGGTATACGTACCTAAATATGTATAAATATTTTTTTAATGCGGAAAATTTTGTTTTTTGGTCATAAGTCGTATTAATAAAGTCAAATATCAAAGCGGGGTTTTTCATTTCAAATTGTAATATTTGGAAAAGTCGATTTTGAATTTTCCAAATTTTTCAGTTTTTTTGAAATTTTTTTTGTCGAAAATTTAAATTTTGCAAATAGGGCCGTGTTTGGTATCGTTTCTTAGGTTAGGTTAGATTAGATTAGGTTAGTAGGTTATTTTTTTTTAAAAAA
>SSSI01003432.1:6843-20368 GCA_004796505.1 Oryzaephilus surinamensis | reverse complement strand
ATTCAATAAATATAATCATATTTTGAATTTTGCGTATTTTATATGCCAATTGCAAGTTATTGAATTCACTAAAAAATACACTAAGAGCATAAAAATGGCGAACCCACTTTTTAGCCCGGTCGCTTCACTTCGTCGGTATATATTATATAGGTATGTGAATTTTTCCCAGAGTTTTTCTTTTTGACTTTTGACTTTCGCCTTATGACTTCTAACTTGTTGATTTTGACTTCTGTTTTGTGATTTTTGCTTTTGAATCATGACTATATCATGAGTCATGACCCACTGATACTTAATAGATTAATAACAATAACAAACACGCTGACCGTATATATTATTAAGTTTAAGTATCCGTGATCTCTGATCTGACCATTGCATAAAAAATAATTTTTGGACAAAGTTTTTATATTTTGATTCACTATTGTTCTATTTTAGTTCATCATGTGACGTTAAAGATATAAAGAAGACATATTTTCAGTTAAAAAACAGTATTATTATCTCATGAATTCTTAATTCAAACAAAAGTACAAAAACATTGCTTCTTCTGCTGGTATAATCATATATGTATGTAATACAAATACAAAGTACCTACAGTGAAAATTATTTGATACTTGTAAAATATTATGCAAATAATTCAGTTTCTTTGAGAAAATAAATCGATGTAAATACCTAATTTGTGTATAAAATTTTCTTTATAGGGTAAACGTAAGATTTAACAACACCTTGAGTGTCATTATTACGCATATTATTATATGTAGTATAAATTACTCAACCGAGCTTTAAATTTTAAATGTCAATGCTAGGCTGCATTTCCGTTTGATTAAATATTTATCTGTTTTAATATTTTTTTTTTTTTAATTCACGGGTATATAATATATTGATTATTGTATAATATTTTTATTTTTATATGTTAGAATAATAGTCGTTTCAAACCAAGTTTTATTTGTACTTTTACATGCTTTTAAGGAATATAGAATGATGTCAAGACGAATATATATCTTTTTAACTGCAAATGTGTAAAACATAAATGGGAGAACCGGTGAAGGGTGGTAGAATTTATAAAATACGTTTGTTATAAATTTCAATTCAAATTATATCAATATTTGCACGCATAATATGGAATTGATTTCATATAGTTAAATAATATATTAGTTTAATAACGAGTTTTCATTTGAAATAAATTACATATATGCGAATATTGGGAAAAAATGGAAAAGTTAAATTTCCACTTATTTAGGGTTAAATATTTAAAATTGTAGGTCAACTTTTAGTCGTTTATGTGGAGGTTTTATGCGTGGGTAAGAACTTAAGAAGTGCAATAATATATTTTTTACAAAAACAGTTGCTTACCATTTCTATAATAAAAAAAGTTGCAAATTAGAAAAATAATAGTAAATTTATTAGTCTTCCAGTTTATATCAGTCTACCACTATTTTCTTTATACTTAAATACATTATTACGCTCCATTTGAAGATCTTCCGCCCCCGTAAAACTTTTTAGAGTCTATATAATACAAAATTGTATCATCGTTATTTTTCGTAAAAACCGTAATCTGTGCGATAATGTGTTAATTAACGGCCCTCAATATTGATATTGAGATGTATAAATTTTTTTACTTGAAAAATAATAAATAACAATCTTTCGACTGAATTATGACGACATTGTAACTGGACCAATGTGTAATTATGTGATAACAGATATGGGATCAGATTGTAACATTCGCGGATTAATGTTACAATTTTAAATAGGCAATTAACAGGCATAATAATCAACACAAAACATAACATGTATATTACAACAAAGAGTAAATCATTTTATAAATACTCGCACAGGGTCAATTATGAATGTCTCGGGTTTTGTCTATAATTTATCAAGATCCTGTATCCACTTTACATTATTAGGTATTTATTATATTTAATTATTTATACAAGGTGTGTTCATTTGGAATTTTTCAATTGTTTTCAGTATAAATTAGGTAAAATGAGTGGAACTTATTAAATTTGTAAAAAAATGTACTCCCATACACTCCTTTCGCTATATCTTTGATGCTTCATCACAAATAGTAGAACGTATCAATAATTAATGAACATAGTTTCTTTTTTGACTCACAAATATTGGATTAGTTCCTACAATTACAAATTGTGACGTAGCATCAAAGATATAGCGAAACTACTATAACTATAAACAAAATATGTATATTCAAATAGTTTAGTAAAGTTAATTTCCTCTAAGAAACATCCCACGTGATTTTAGTTGAAAAACTATACGAAATTTTTATTTAAAAATAAAAACCAGTCAAATTTCTGACGCAATTTTTATTTGTAAATAGAGACTTATGTATAGTACTTTTCCTGTAAGAATATTATAGATATTGGAAATTTCTTAAATGTTCCAGATGGCTAAGAAATTGTATCCACAGTGACTTTATGACGTCGACACGTGGATTTTGTCTAAAAACAAAAGCACAGTAATTATTAATGCAAAAATATAATAGGTTGCGTTGCAATTAAATAAGCTTTCTATATATTATTTATACAGCCTACTCTGCTTTTTAGCAAATTTACTTTTTTATGTCGGGGCCTTTGTGACGTCATATACTAAATATTTTCTCCAAAGCTGCTGTTATTAATTTTCTTATAAAAAATGATTCTTCTCAGTATTTGCGTTGATATAAATTAATTTTTGGGTTTTTCATTAAATTTTGATTTCCCGTTTAAGGAAACTAATAGGCACACAAAAAAACTATACATTTAACTATATTCAATACTTGTATGGAAAAAAGTAGAGTGAATCATTGATATTTCTTGTTTTTTTTCTCTCTTCTATTTTAAATTTTAGACAATATTAATTCGCTTTAATTAAAGTTTTAGAATAAAAGGCGACGGAAACTCCACTTTGTCGCATTTGTATACATCCAATGAAAAATTAAATATACAAGTTTGTTTTACTTGTTTGTGTACACAAAACAAGATCAAAGCAAAAACAAATCATATTATTTTTATCCATCCAATAAATTATCAAAATTTGTGAATGATTTCAGTTAATCAAGAATAAATGGCGTGTATATATTGGATAATTCTTCTTTTAATACGATCGTCATGGGGCTACATGGAGGAAACTTATCCACTTATGGACGAAATTCACGATTTATCTCCATATTTGTACCCAGACGATTTGTCCATCAAGAATGAAGTGTACCGTCGTAGTTCTGGCAACAATTATCTGCGATTCGGACGTGCTGGTCCACTAAACGATGATGACTACGATTTTGAGGATTTTGCACGACCGACTAGGTCTGGAAAAACCGAGAAAAACGACCATTTCATACGATTCGGGCGCGGCCGGCAGGATTTTATGCGATTTGGACGCGATTCACACAAGGATCGTACAAACTATTTACGTTTTGGACGCAGCATCGTCTCTGACGAGAAGAAACGTGCCAAAAGGGAGACAACATCCTACAATGAACCAGCTGGATTGGATTATAAACGTGGCAGCAATTTTCTGAGATTTGGTAGAAATAGTAATTATATGCGCTTTGGACGACAGGAAAATTTACCAACAGCAAAAAGTCCCGATCTACACGAGTCACCATTATGGCAACTGTTGAACGATCTTCTTGTCAATTTGAAAATGAACAACAATAGGAAATGTACAGCTGTTTAAGTTTTCTATATTATATTACTTAAAATTAAATGTTTTTAAATGAAAAATTGAATTGTGGCTGGATACCCTTAAATTAATTTTATTGAAATATTACACTGTTAATATATTATTACGATTTATTGTAAATAATAAATATATGAAAACTTGTAATCTATTGTTGTGTGAAAAAAATGCATACAAATAAAATGTAATTTTATTAAAGTGAGAGTAATTAACTAGTAATTAATTCAAATTTATACTAGTTTGGAAAAACGTCAGCAAAATTATATTTTCATTATTAAAAATTGAAATTTGTTTTGTGTTTACCGTGTTGATAATTAATATTTCCATTATATTCTTCCAATTATGTTGATTGCGCAAAAGAGATCCATAAATATGTTTAAAATTAGTCCCCTAAGCAAAAGAAATTTTAAACTTTCCTTATAATTAAAACTTTAATATATAATTTTAAATTGTTTTTCTTTTGGAAAAAAACTGCATTTTTAAAGTAGATACATATTTAAATTTTCTAATCTTAAGCAATAATTAGTACAAGAAATAAAGTTGTATAAGTTATATTAAAATTAATAAGTATATATACAGTCCTATAATTTAATAAAATGGCATGAAAAGCTATGAATCCATGATGTAAAGAAAGCTTCCTTCAATTATTCAATTAATTTGAATAAAGCGCAAGAGAAAATCATCCCAAATATCTGAAAATCAAAGCAAATAAATTATATCAATGGAATATTTAAGAAATAAACCATTACCATTATACAAGAAACAACAATTCCCGCTGTTCCAATAACAACAGCATGCGATTTAACATATTCTTTCGTTACTTCCAAACAACCTCGACTAAATCTCGTAAATTCGTTGTTGCTTTCGCCCAATTGTTGGCATTTCACACGTACTCCACTGGCTGTTTGCTTGCAACATGATATCGGGATTCGATTTTGCCAATCGTTTGGCCCAAAGATGCCACAACAATGTAATCGGGTCTGTGTCTCGTCCCAGGCGTCGGTTACGGGCCTGGAATTACCATAAAAACGCAGGGAGCCTTCCATGGTGTTGCGTACACTGGTCTCAACAATGCCACGGAAGACGTACATCAATATGCCACTAACCAGCATCATTACGAATATCAGAAACAGTGAAATGAAGTACTAGAAAATAGTTCAGTTTAATAAAAGTTGTTTTTATGGAAGAGTTTCGGTCACTCACAATGACTAGCATACATCGCACTTCTTTAATAGAACCAAGACAGCCCAGACAAGAGATAAGTAGCACTAAAAGGCCGGTTATAATGAGAACATATGCGGAACCAACGTACAAATTCGAGCCTAATAGCTCATTTGTGAAAGATCTATCCACGATGGTCCAAATACCCAGACCTGTTACTATTAATCCGCCCAACTGTGGGAAAATAATTTCAATTTCTTTTAAGATGTAAAAGTAAACGTGTTTTTTTTTAGTTTAACTTGTTTGTATTTCATTTCTCGTATAATATGTATAAAATCGATATAGAAAATTGTATTTTGATTATAAATGTTTTTGTCCGAGGATTTGCCCTCAAGTGGTCCAGCGCGAAACGTAAGAGACCATGGCTAATGTTTTAAAAAGGTCAAAGCTTATTTTGGATATCAATTACAAAAATATAATAAAAAGTTTTTTATGTTCAGTTAAGGGCCCGTGTTGAATTAATAACTTTATGAGATTTGGTCAAAGTTTATAAAACGTTGTATTGTTTATAATTTTGCTTTTAATTTGTTTAATGAAAGGGTATTAAAAGCAACGTATCAGATTTCTTTGAAATGCTGGAATTAAAGTAAATTGAATGATTATAAAAAAAGCTCAGAATCAAGTTATAAGTACAATTTTAGTATTTTAAAAGAATATCGATTTTTCTTTGTTTGCTGCACCTATGAATTACGGTATTTTAAATAGACAGTGTAACAATTTTTTTAATAAAAAACTAAATTCTAGTTTATACCTTTTAAAAGTTTTACTTACAAAAATAATTAAATTCACAATAAAAAGACTGTATTTCATAAAGTGTCCACAGCCGTCCATGTTACGGCCCCAACCCATATTCTACATACATACATAAAAATCATGAATTAAAACCTTAAAAAAATACAAATTGTAATAATTCCACAAAGAGTGAATTTAATTGAAAGTGGTTTTTTATAGTATAATACTGTCTATTATAAAATGCTTGCACTTTCACCTGTTCCACTTTTCTTCGCAGGTATTGTGGAATTTTATAAATATACCACTAAATATTAATTTTATAATTAAGAAAATGCTTACCTTGTTAATAATTTCTTAATTCTTACTTAGTAAAAAGTTGGAAGAACTATAAAAAAACGTAGTAAACACGCTTGTAAACAAAACTACTGCAGAATCAAAACAAAACAGTAACCTTGTGGCTAACTGTGAGTGACCCACCCACTTTACCTTTAATAAAATCCATTATTAATTAAATTTATGACCATAATCATTGATAATTTAAACAAGTATTATATATTAATTAAAAACAATAGAAATCTCACTTAATAACAATGTTTCGCACTTTTAAACTCATAGTTATTTTAAAACTAAAAAATATGAATTCAAAACTTTTGAATATATTGCCAATACAAAACATTCAATTCCCTAACTTGACAACAAGAAGAAGACGAGTGGTAACCTTAAATTTGTCTTTGTTGTTTTAAATTTTTGCCTGTTTTTTAATAATGGAATTAAATTGTGGCACACAGAATTATGATTGGGGCAAAAAAGGCACTGAAAGTACGGTAGCTAATTTGTGTAAAAGTGCCAATAAAGAAATTGAAATAGATGAAAATAAGCCATATGCGGAATTATGGATGGGAACACACGTAAATTCACCTTCCATTATAAAAAGTACATCAGAAATACTGGGTTCGTACATTGAAAAGAATCCTGAGTGTCTTGGTGAAGCAGTAATCAACGAATTTGGGAATAGGTTGCCGTTTTTGTTCAAAGTTTTGTCAATTTCAAAAGCTCTATCAATTCAAGCCCATCCGAACAAGAAACATGCAGAAGAGTTGCATTTAAAATATCCCGATATATATAAGGACCCCAATCATAAACCGGAATTAGCAATTGCACTGACGCCTTTTGAGGCGCTTTGTGGTTTTCGGCCTATATCGGAGATTAAAGATTTTATGAGAGGTTGTTTAGTTAAACAATTAGCTTTTAAGTGTTAATTAAATTCATTTGTTATTTGTAGAAGTGCCAGAATTTAGTAGAGTAGTAAATTGGGAACAAATAAAAGAATTAAGTGATAATGAAATCCTTGCAACGGGATTTAAAAACGTCCTTAAATGCCATAAAGAGAAAATTGCGTTGGAATTACAGAATTTTCTTAGGCGAAGTCATAGCAGTATAGGTGAACTATTAACTTAATATGTTAACAAAAATGTTAATTTACTCTCATGTATCATAAATTTAGACGATTCCGAACTAGCAGAGCTATTTTCCCGACTTTACAGTCAATTTCCAAACGATGCTGGCATTTTTATGGTATTCTTCTTGAACTACTTAAAACTTAATCCATCTGAGGCTATATATTTAGGCGCCAACGAACCACATGCTTATATTTCTGGCGATTGTGTCGAATGTATGGCATGTTCTGACAATGTTGTGCGTGCTGGTTTAACACCAAAGTTCATTGATGTTGAAACGTTATGTTCCATGTTGATTTATAAAGGTGAAAAACCAGAAGAAAAATTGTTCCGTCCTGTTGAAGAAGACGAATATTCAAAAATATTCCGTCCACCAGTTCCAGATTTTGCAGTAGCAGAAATAAAAGTACCTATTTATTTATGAATCCTAGTGGAAAAGTTAATTTCGTGTTTTTTTAGATACCTGCATCGACTAAAAATTATTCCACCCTAAAAAGGAAAAGTGCCAGCATTTTAATTGTGATCAAAGGAAGAGGTACGACAAAAAATTGTGAAATTTCCTCTGGAACCGTTTTATTTATTTCAGCTAATGAAATAATTGACATAAATGATATAACAGAAGATTTGTTATTGTATCAAGCGTTGGCAAATGTACAAAATTAAATGAATTTCGTGTTTAATAAAACAATTTGTTTTGGTTTTGTGAATTCTTTTATTATTTACAATTGTGTTAGTACAAAATAAATACTGTTTAGAGTTTAAATAATAAAACCTTTGGTCAAAATGTATATAAAATGTAAAACCCATATTATAAGAAGAAATATGGGACTGAAATGACAGAAACCTACAAATTAACTTAGTAATACAATACATTAAAATTAAATAAAAAATTAAAGACTAGATAACAAAATGTGCAAATATTCATACCGAAAAACAAAAGCCAAAGGTAAATAAATATGTAATTAATTATAAAAATTAATCGTTCTATGGTGCAGTTTATTTTTTGGAATTTTGAAATGAATTATTTAATAAGGCTTATTCAATGATCACAGAGAGTTTCCTTACCTATTTGTGCGTTAATAAGTTGACAAAATTGATACGAAAATATATAAATAATACTAGTTCATGTCAACTTATTATTACAAAAAAATTATTTAAAATCGAATGAGATCGTAAGGCTGCAAAAGTCTTAAATTACTGTTTAGTACTTTTTGTTTTAAAGAGATCATGTAACTCTCTATTTCAGAGAAAAAATATTTGGTCAAAAAATAATAAAATTACCTAAGTTTTCAACACACGCAATTTTTTTAACATTATTTCTAAAACTTCCAATAATAAAATTAATTCTAAAACAGTCAACAATTCCATTTTCCTTTTTTCAATTAAATTAACGATTTGTACAAAAAAAAAACGCTATTATATATTTTTTTAAAAATAAACATTTTCCACTTCTGTTGGCGTATTTGGTTGACTTTCGAAATCATTTTCACATTTTGTGGGCGATTGGGGTGGTGGTGGTGTAATTTTTTCGATTGTTGAATCGATAACATCGACAAGAAGTTCAAGGGTCTGTGGACTGACATTCACCAATCGGCAAATGTCTGTTGGGGCCGTATCAACAGATGACAATTTTAGACCACGCACAGCCGAATGGACACAAGCTGCCGCTATTACCGAAGGGAGGGTCAGCATTAAACTGGGCTCTGTAACAAAAAAAATATCATTAGTGTTGTTTAAGATAAGATAACAAGTAAATATATTATGAATGAAAAAGAATTTATTAAAATTTAAGTCCTCTTTGAAAACTAGCAACTTTCTTATAAATATGTATTGAAAACATTATCTATTTTTAATATCAACCAATAAGTAATAATTTATAAAATAAAAATATGTAGCTAGTTCCAAGAAATGACGGGTTAAATACATCCGTTACGAAAAAATCAAGTGTTTCTTTAAGGGGCTGAAAATTTTACTGGTTGCAACAACTGTTGTATTCAATTAGGCCTTAAAAAATCTATAAGAAATACTAATCCGTTGGAAAGAAATTCAACCAAGCAAAAAATTCACCCTCTCGTCAATGTAATTTTGAAAGAAATAGTAATTATAACGTTGTTTAATAATGTATTAGTAACAGTTAACAAGTTTAAAAAGAAACATGAATTATTTATATTGTTTTGTTATATATGTGTCTGAAAGTTTAGGAAAATAAATTATTAGGTACATCTATTACTTTTATTAGATATTAATTAAAAGAAATACGTTAGAGTTAATTGTTTGTTTAATAATTGAAATTTGAAAAAATATCAATATGTAAATGGTAATAGCCATCTATTTAAACAGACAATGCTAAATATTATTCGCTTTTAACACTTTACACTAGTTACCTAACGGCCTTCTAAGTGTAAGAATGTCGCAAAGAAACTATTATTATGACAACTTGTTGAAAACCGAATATAAAATTCTTAAGTACGTTGGTTTATGGACAGAAGATGAACAACAGAAAAACACGAATTGTTACTATGTTTACATGTTATTTATGAATTTTTTATATTCTGTGTACGATATTTCTCATCTTATTCAAGCATATTTGGTTATTGACGATATACCAAAATTCGCATATACTTGTTACCTTTTTTTAGTAATGACTTTAATACAAATAAATTCAATAAGTTTGTACGTATATCGAAAAGAAGTGAATGAATTGAATAAATTAATAGCAGCTGAAGAATTTCAAATGTTTACTGAAACACATAAAATTATCGTTGATAAAAATTTGAAAACGTGGCAGACTTTGAGAAAAATTCAGTATTTTGGAGTAATATTAGAAGTTCTATTTTTTCTTTTTAGTTCTATTGTGCCGATAATTATGAAACAAGATAGATCAACGATGTATACTGATTATTGGTTTCCTTTCAATACTGAAATATCACCAAATTATGAATTAGTTGTTGTTTATCACCTGGTCACTTGTTGCTCAAGTGCTGCGGCTTATGTTAGTTTCCAATTTACAGTTGCGGCCTATTTTACATTTATTTCCATACAATGTGATTTACTTTGTTACAATTTGAAGCATGTTAAAGAAAATCCAAATGAAAATGCATTACAATTTGAAAGTAATTTGAGTACTTGTGTAAATCACTACATAAAAATACAAAAGTATGTTAATTATCATTTTTTATATAGAAAAAAAGAAGAACTGTTTCAGATTCAAAACTTTACTCATTAAAATTTTGGAAAAAGTTTTCCTAGCAGAATTGGTTGCGGTTACACTCGACTTGTGTTTATCTGTAATTGTTGTAACATCTGATAATTATAATGGAAGTGAACTTTTATTTCAAATTATTTTCACCTTTGAGCTTTCGCTGGTGCTTTTTGTGCCCTGCTGGTTCGCATCTAGAGTCACTACTAAAGTAACAAATTTTTTACTAGATCTTGCTAACTGTTTAAATAATTTTCTGGATAATTTCCAGTCTGAGCCAATTTCATATTCGATATTCGAATCTCAATGGATTGATGCGTCAATTTCATTTAAAAAAAGCATGATTTCAATTTACCAACAGACTAAAGAGCCGATAGAAATCGAATTTATGGGAATTTTTACATTATCTATACCAACATTTGTTATGGTAAGAATAACTACTTAATATTTATTAATTTGATTTTATTGTTAAATTTTAAATTCTAATAGGTTGTGCGAAGATCGTTTTCTTTCTATACAATGTTAACAACGATTAATGAAAAATAAAGTTAGCACGGTAGTTTGTTCATAAAAAAATAGATATTATACAGTAGAAATTTTAAATTAAAAAAAAAGCATTTATAAAACTACATATTAAGAAAATAATTGTTGCAGTTCATTCCATTGTTGAAAAATGATGTATGTATATTTAATGAAACTTTTAATCTATAAGAAAACAGACACCTTGGTAAAACTTTAATAGCACCTTACTATCTTTTTAAGTAATTATACAATCAATTAAAATGTTAATTAACGTTTGCAATATTCTAAAAGGAATAGAAATAAATTATGTTTTCAGTAAGAAAGCTAATTGTTTAATTAATAATTCACAATTTCTACTAAAATAATTACAAAATAAAAATTATCAAGCAGTTCACAGTTAGTATTTGAATAGAAAAAATGTTGGAAACCAACTATTATTATCGCAACTTATTCAAAACACAATATAAAATTCTTAAATATGCGGGTTTATGGACAGAAGATGAAAAACATAAAAACACAAAATTATTTCGTGCATACACATTATTTGTAAATATGATATATATTATATTTAGCGTTTCACATAGTGTTCAATCATATTTAATTATTGATAATATACCAGAATTTGCAAACACTTGCTATATGTTGGTGGGTATGCTTATGATACATTTAAAATCTATCACTATGTTTATGTATCGAAACGAAGTGGCCAAATTGAATAAATTAATGGAAGTTGAAGAATTTCAAATATACAATGAAACACATAAAATGATTGCTGATAAAAATGTTAAAACATGGAAAGTTGTGCGAAGAATTCAATACAGTGGTGTAACAATAGAATGTGTACTATTCCTCGTTGGTATTGTTGTAGGAATAATTACAAATCAGGACAGATCATTACAATTACCTGGCTATTGGTTTCCATTCGACTTTACAAAATCACCAACATATGAATTTGTTCTTATTTACCACATTGCGAATTTATTGTATTCTGCAATTGCTTTTATTTCATTTCAAATGACAGTTGCTGCTTATTTTACATTTATTTCCATTCAATGTGATTTACTTTGTTACAATTTGAGGCATATTAAAGAAAAACCAGAGGCAAATGCGTCACAATTTGAATGTAATTTGAGTACTTGTGTACAACATTACGCAAAATTAATCAGGTAGATTTGTAGAAAATTTTGTTTACATTAAATTATGATAAAATATTTTAGCTATAAAAAATTGCTTATTAAAATTTTTAAATTCGTATTCTTGGGAAATATTTTTGAAGTCACATTCGATTTGTGTTTAACAACAATTGCAGCAACAAAAGTGAAACTAAACAATGGTGAACTTTTATTTCTAATTACTTACACAGTGCAAGTATTACTGGTTCTTTTTGTACCATGCTGGTTTGCTTCACAAGCAACCACGAAAGTAACAAATTTTCTTGATTATTAACATCATTACTATTTTGAATAAAATTTTTTTAGTCTGAATCAATTTCATATGCGATATTTGAATCTTCATGGACTGATGGTGCTTCAATTTCGTTTAAACGAAGTTTAGTTTTATTATGTCAACAAACGCAGAAGCCAATTTTAATTAATTTTATGGGCATTTTTACTTTGGCAATACCAACATTTGTTCAAGTATTAACATTTATTAATAATTGATTTATTTTAAATTTATTGCTAAAAATTGTTCTTGAATAGGTTGTACGTGCGTCGTTTTCATTTTATACAATGTTAGCCACAATTACTGAAAAATAGAAAGAAAAACAAAAAAAAACAATGATGCACTGTGAAATATGTAAGTTCAATGTAGCACAAATCTGGGCACTCTTTTATCCATTTGCATTTGATATGGAATAATATAACAATTAGTACGATCTCTTTAAACAATAAAAAAAAATTAAATTAAAATGTTGGGTTTTGTTCCAACCAACACTGTGTTATCGCCACGTTACGGTACATTCCAGTTGACCAATTTAGAAGTGAAAATTGAGAACGATAATTAATTTCAGTATTAAACTGGTTAACTGAAAATGATCGCAACGTGGCGATCACCAGGGTTGGTTGGAACAAGCCTTGTTGTATTTGTTGCATTTTTGAATTAAGAACAAATATACATATATGTATACGTTACGGTTAAAGTGGATACTTGGCTAGTTTGCAAAATAACTGGCTAGTTTACAAAATAGCAATACAATACAACCACTTAGAAGTGGTTGAGGAAATAACGAATGTGGTTGTATAAAAGAAGGAACAAATTTGTTATATTTTGTATAAACAAACATGTATTGTAATGCTATTTTGTAAACTAGCCAGTTATTTTCTAAACTAGCCAAGTATCCACTTTAGCCGTAACATATGCATATATAAACATTAAACAAGTAATTATAAATATTTATCTCATAGCTAGCATTTAAATACCTATTATATTAAAGTCAATAAAAAAATTTAAAAAGTTGTGTCCACTCAGTCCACGTATTAATTCTACTACATACTCGTAATATGTATGTATGTGTGATTAACTGATTATATCCAGAACTTATAGAAGAAATACCTACATATATATGTATAACTAATTTCTTTTTAAGAGCTCGAAAAATTTTTTATGTTGATTTTAAAAACAAAAACGTGAAATTACGTTTTAATAATTAACAGGTTTACAATTTAGTAAAATATTGAACCATCTCAATACAAGCAATTTGAAAATTATTCCACTATATGTATATACT
>SSSI01003428.1:3272-25706 GCA_004796505.1 Oryzaephilus surinamensis | reverse complement strand
GGATCTTGTCCACTTAATGTGTACGCATCTGTGTGGCAAACAGCAGTGTAAATGATTTTGATACGGACCTCGTGGGCTTGTGGTGGTGCAACTTGTACGGTTTCTATTTTCAAAGGCTCCTTTGGGCCCCAAGCAACGGCAGCTTTACATTCAATTACCTGGAAAATTACCCTGTGATTTTTTAATAATTATATTAAAGTTCTGTTATACTTTTCCAACGGTAGACATTTTGGAAGAATGTGGAAAATTTTACAATTTATATTAGGAATTATTAATGATCGTAGTATGACGATAATTAAGTTCAATTATCAAGGTTATGTTATCGGAAGTGCGAAAAAAATTTAAAACAGTTTCTTTTATGAAAGATATTTTAGCAAAATATGATTTAATAATTTATTTACTGATAAATTTAAATACTTTATGATAAAATATAAAAAATTTTAAATAAATATTTAACATATTTGATATAATGGAACACAGATGTCGCCACCTGCAAATTACTATTAACAAATAAATCAAATAAATAAATAATTAAACATGAATAAACAAATTAAAACACATAATATCGTAACTGTAAAGCAATTTTATTATTCCAACAACATAAATGCAGTCTTATCTCTACAATAAGCGACATATAGGAAGAATTGTCCAAAATTATTGTCCCAACATTCTTTTGGACAAAATTTTACATAAATTTAAATTGTTTATAGATACCACAAGACATACAAACTCCTTATTATCAGCTAATGATTGTAAACAATCATTAGAAATTAAATTAATTAATGAAACACCGACATCTTCTTTGATTTTTGTTGGTATTTTACTTATAAGACGACAAATATGTTTGGCACACAATATTTCATTATCTTTTGTCGATGTAAATTGCTAAAAAATACTAGTTTATTAAAAATACATTGTAGACAAGAAACTATTTACTTGTAAAACGATTCCATACTGTTGTAAACAATTTTTCAATGATTCATAAACGAGTTCAATATCATTGTTGCTGGATTTTTCCTGTGAAATAACTAATTCGCATATTAAAACCAAAATATCACGATATAATTGTAAAGTTTTATCTACATCACATAATTCATTGATTTCATGAGCTAATTTAATCCATTCATCTGTTATACAAAGTGGCAAAACCTATTTTAAAATGGAATTTATTAAAAATTGTACAAAAACCTACTTTAAATACAAACCTGTAATAATTTACAAACACATTCAGCATATTTTGTTATATTAAAATCACTACAAACGTACTCCAACATTTTTACTGGCTCCAATAAAGACTTTTTATAATATTTAATAAAATTATCCTCATTCAACACAAGAGAAACAACTAAAAACAGAAAAAATAGTTAAAAATCGTGTAAATAAAAAATTGTTTACTTACTTAAATCACTGTTTTCTTCCTTACTGTTAATTTTTGTAACAATTCCAACGATTTCTTTGACTATATTCATTCGAATTAGGTTGAAATCGAAAAATTTACATCGACATTCGCCCATGATTCGAAATAATTGTTCCAATAAATCGGCTTTTAATAAATTCACCTCACATTTATTCAAAACTAACAAAATATAATACAAATTCATGTAATTTTTCTCTTCCCCATTATAAACATTATCAATTAATGGTAAAATTATGCTCATTAATAATTCATCGCTTGTAATAATGTTTTTTTGTAAAAGCGTATTAAATAAATCAACAAAATTCATATAATTTTCACTAGGAATTTGAATTTCAACTAATTCTTTTAATATTAATAAGCCGATTTGTTTTATTTGTAAAATATTTCGTAAATTTTCAAAAGTATTCGTTAAATATTGTATAAAAACATTATTTTTAATACATTCATTGTATAAAGTTTGTAAAACGTGTTTAAAATTTTCCAAACACAGTAATAATATCTCAAAATCAAAAATATTCCTCTGTAATTTCGAATCATTTAATTTATTCAACAATAAAACCAATTGGGGTTGAATATTAGGGTTCAAATTGTAATCAAAACCCTTCTCGTAATAAAATTTCGTCATTACATTAATTAAGCTAGTTTGATTCAATTTTGAAGCACATTTAATAACCATTTTCCTTGAATTTTCATCATATTCCATACATAATAATCGCAAAACGTCTTTTTCATCGCATAAATACGAATATTTTTCCAGACATTTTCGACTTTTTTCATCAATTAAAACATTCCGACACATAAATGCTTTAAACCAATCCTTCTGATTTGAATCATTACGTTTTATATTGTCTATAACTGTCTCTAAACTGGCCCTTTGGATTTTTTCATTCAAACTTAACGGTTTTCTGGCCATTGTTCCAATCATACTAACTAAATCACGTGCTTCTTTCGATTTATTGAACTTTTCTATAACTGCATAAGCTGTTTCCGAGATTATAAGTTGCAGTGGCTGATTTTGATACAAAATATCTGCCCAACTAATATATATATCGATTGTAATGCACTTTACAATACAACAACTTGTTCGAATAACATTTTTAACGAATTTATTCACATTTGAATTGTTTAAATCGCAAATTAACAGCAATTCTAATAAACGCAAGAAAGTGTAACCGATTTGTTTCTCAATTGTCGATTTATTGATGGTATCTTCCGTGTATAAACCGGTTAATTCCAATAAAATAGCATCCGTAACACTAACTAAACTGTCGACGTTTTCTTCATTCTAAAAATAAATGCTTTAAATTTGTTATTTAAATAAAAAAATCGTACCTTGTTTGAGCATTCAGTGGACGATAGTTTTTTACTAGCTGTAATTAATATTAAACTACTACACTCCAGTCTTTGTTGGGGTTTTAAAAATTTTAGCCCGTTTAAACATTCATCGAATATTTCGACAATAAATTCAAGAGTAAAAAATTGTTCTATTAAACATGTACAAAATATTTCGCATAAATTTAAGCCAAATACAGTGTTTACTAGTAAACATTTTGATAATTGTGGTATAATATTTAGTAAATGCTGAAAATCTTCACCAATTTTTAATTGATTTTTAAAATCTGTGTTTAATAATAAAAACAAGATGATTTTTTCCAATTCACTAGAATACAAAGGATTTATTGTATCAGTTTTGATTAAATATTGCTTAGATTTTAGGAATTTTTGTAATTCTGTTATTAAATCCAGTATTTTATCTTCATTTCCTGTAAATGAAAAAACAGACGCTAATTTTCCAGACACATTTTCTAAAATAATGCAAATTCGGACCTCCTTTATAAAGTATTTTACGAAAATCTCCTGTTTTTTGAACTAGATTCGACAAAATACTTTGCACTGACACTAAATCTGTATTTAATTCCATAATTTTTTAAAATTTTTCACAACCAAAACACAAATCTTTTGTTGTTATTTGAGGTTAGATTACTTCATTGCCACGGTCACGGTTCATTTAGATACCCGGTCGGTGCGCCCGGGTAAAACACTTATTTAAAAAGACTAGATAACTTTTTATAACATTTATACTATAGCTATAGGATTTTTACGATAAGAAAAGCCCCACGTGACTTTCTGACGTATTACGAGATTGCCATATCATGTGTTAGTGTCAAATAGGCATAACCTAAATTTGGAACAAATTAAACAAACTAAACAAATCTGAAATCTTAAATTGAAGTAATTGAACAAAATTTGACAAATGTCAACTGTGACAACTAATTTTTAAAAAATTGTGCAACGCTGTGAGAAGATACCAACATTATTAGTTTATTTTAAATCAAACTTGAAAATTTCAGTGGTGTATTTGAAATAATTAGTTTGGCAGACTTTTTCTACTAAAAGTCACGTGGGGCTTTTCTTATCGTAAAAATCCTATATAACTGAACAACAAAATATTAATCAATCTTAAAATACTTTGTTGATCGATTTTAATATGAATTAAATATTATAGATAGGTATATGCATATTAAACATTTATTTTAAAGTGTTTTCTAACTTAGTCACACTTTAAAATTTTTTAATTGAAGTGAATGAAGTTTTAATGTGCACGAGTATAATTCAAAAATACATACTTAGAATTTTGAATTATAATAGTGTGCGTCGTGAAAAGTGAAAAAGTGAAAAAATAAAAACCAACGACTAAAGAATTTTTTCATTAGGTGCAGTTTTATTGTTAAATAAGACACGAGTTACATTTATAACATATTTATAAAATGTAGAGACTTACTTCTTGGATAAAAATTTTAAATTAGTGGATTAGTGGACCTCTGCGGATGAAATAGAAGGGCAACAGGGCTAACACCGAAAATATATTTGAAAAATTTCGACGTGATTTCGACTTCAACTGTCTTCTTAATTAATTTAAAAGTGGTTCATTGCGATTGGCCACAGATTATCATGTGACTTAATCTAAAAATTTAAATTTACAACAAATTTTAATTAAACAAAATTTACAAATGTTTTTAATTAAGTTGAAAAATGGTGTTTTTGCGCCTCCGTCCGTATTTAGTCGTTTTGCAATCGCGAAAATCGTCTAGAAACTGCGTTTTTCCTGCCTAGGCAGGCAAAATGAAATCTAGTGCAATTTACGTTCCCACTGATTCAGAAAATGAATTGATTTGACAGATGTCAAATGTGTCAAGTCGAAATATTGTTTATTAAATTAATTTTTTTATTTAAATAATTATTGTCGGCGCAAAAAATATTGTGTTTTATGCGTCTAGAAACTCTTTTGCGAGTGTTCGTACGTTGAGGGCCTCGGCCTGCGGCCTCAGCCCTCAAAAAACTCACACTCGCAAAAGCTCAGTTTCTAGCCTTATAAAACAAATAACTATTGTGCATGAATTGTAGTTTAATTTACGGTATAATTACTTTTTTGAATTAATTTTGTAGGAATAAAACGATGTTACTCGACAGTGTCCGAACAAAATTCAATGTGGCTGCCACTGACAACCCAACACAATGAACGTACATTTGTTTACAAATTTTTGTTGTTTATTTTAACCGTATAAATGTTTTGACAAGTAACGTGTGTGTGTGATAATTTAAAAATTAACAAAAAAAATTATTACACAAAAGAAAAATAAATATGATCTCTGCAATTTTATCCAGATTAGTTATGTAAGTATAAAATGATTTTGTTTATTTTTATAGAATTTAACGAGGGCTTAAAATATTTTTATTGTCATTTATTTTTATGAACAATAGTTAAAAAGTCATTATTTTGTCCGCATTTGATATTGTTTAAAATATTCATAAATAAAAGTGTGCCATGAAACTTGACTCATTTCTTTTTTTCTGTTCGCATTACCAAAAATGGAAAAAATCTTGAAAATTGCCTTGAAAATGCATAAAAAGTTGTAAATCTCTAATTTGTACCCTGATTATCTAAAAATAAACTATTCGTAAAATAAATTTTTGGCAACATTTTAAAATGCTTTTTTCTAAAACGAATAAAGACAGTCTTTTGTTTGTCGTTGTCGAAGCCAACTCGATTAAAAACAAAAAAACGAAAATGTCACAACGAGAAAAACCCCAAATTCGTTTCACGATTTATTGGAATGGCGATATAATTGTGATTTATTTATAAAATTGAAAAAAAAAACATGTTGTAACAATAGGAAATTATTATTTGTGGACCGGAAATACCGGATTGTGTAAGTAAGCGTATAAAAATGAAACATTTCCAGTATTGCGTGTTAACAACAATATATTTATATTTATGTAATTAGGATTATTTTATTGTAATTAATACGGATCCAGTTTTATATATAAAAAAAGTGCATTTCTAGTTGCTTTCTTGATGGTGCAATGAACTTTGTTCGAAACAAGACACTAATAAAAGATTTAAATTTAGATGAATATAATTTTACTGACTTTTCAACCAGTCTACATTTACAAAATGTATTTATACTATTGTAAAGAATTATTGTACAATATAATTGTTAAAGTTCTATTTGTTTTAAGTTTTTACAAAATTTTTACATTCGTTTTCTTCTATATTGTTTTTAGATTACTTTTTGGTACTTTATATCCTGCTTATGCTTCGTACAAGGCTGTGAAAACGAAACATTTTAAAGAATATGTAAGTGCATAGCTGGTTTTTAAATAAAAATGATTCATTTTGTATTATTTTAGGTTAAATGGATGATGTATTGGATTGTTTTTGCATTGTTTACATGCATTGAAACGTTTACTGATGTTTTTCTTAGTTGGTATGCATTTTATTGAAAAATTCCAAGAGACAAAAAAGTTTCCAAATTAAATTCTCTATCAATTACATCGATTAGATTTTTTATAAATATTTTATTTTGTTAAATAATTAAGATTTTCTTTTTGTTTGAAACGCAACCAACAATACACGGTTTTTAGGTTTCCTTTTTACTATGAAATCAAAATAATTCTGGTGATATGGTTATTGTCGCCGGCGACAAACGGTTCAAGTTTCTTATATAGAAAATTCGTTCATCCAATGTTGAGCAGTAGAGAACAAGAAATTGATGAATATATTAGCAAAGCAAAAGAACAAAGTTATAAACAAGTATTAGATTTGGGCCAAAAAGGTGTATCTGCATTAATGCAAACAGCTATAAAGGTAAGACCGTTTATTTTTGCAAAAAGAATCACTAAAACAACGCACTCACTATTTAATTTGCGCTTTTTAAACAGTCACTAAATGTTTCCACTACACTTTTACCAACAAAATCAACAACAACCAATACTTTTATACAAAATGATGATGGAATTGAGGATACAATTGATTTTTCGTTATTACAACCACAACAACAAGTTTTAACAGTACAATCAGAAGAGATTTTGCTTAATAATGATGAAAATTTACCAATAAAACAAAAACCGAAAACGAAACGTACACGTGCTAGATCCGGTTCTAGATCGAGAAGAAGTACACGAAAAACAAAGACTGATGATTAGCGAATTTTTACATAAATATTTTTTTTTTAATTAAATTAACACTGTGTGTATTTTTAAACATATCTTTTACAACTTATTTTTCTTAATTGTATGTTATTATTAATAAAGATGAATCATTTTTAAAATAATGTTTCCATTTTGTTTTAAAGTTTTAGCACTATTGCACAATGCATGGCTTGCAAATAATTTATTTTTTTATATATAACAAATTAATTCACTAACGTAAGTACAAATTTTATTTCGTATTATGGAATTTATGTATAAATTTGTTCATTTTGTATGATTATTTGTTTAGGGTGGTGGTGGATTAGTGAATCAATTAAAGAAAAGTTACAGTTTAAGTGATTTAACTGATCCAAATGATGAAATCGATCAAACTGAACATGATTCAAGAATTGTACGTAGTAGACGACGTCCAAATAATCCGTTAGATGGCAGTGTTACATCAGCATCAACAACTAGTGTTTATTTTGGTGAAGTCGATATTAGATCGGACCGTATAGGACATGTACAGTCAGTTGAAGATATTAGTTCTGGTTACAGTAGCGGTGAAGGATTGTATAAAACAAGGGAAACTGCTGTTGGATTGGCTAGAGCTGGCAGTTTGACAAGAACAAGAACTGGACGTGTTACTAGATCGTCTACAGTGAATAGAAGAAGCACTGGAAGTGATGTAAGTGGTTAAAAAACATCTTTAGGCAAATTTCATAAAATTAATGAACAAATTTAATGGAATTTTTCAAACATCATGAAAATTGCTTAGTGGAATAGTTGTTACAGTTGTTTTTTCGCAAGTTCCGGACCGCGGTTCGATCCTCCCGCAAACTAGTTTTTTTTCCTTTTAATTTGTTGATTAATTTTTATTTTTACTTCATGAACTAGTTGTTTAAGTTCATTTTGAATTAAAGGATAGCCTCGATACAATCTATTTAAATGATCAAGTAATGAAGATCACTGAATTAACAGATGAACAATGTGAGCAAGACATTTTTTACGATACAATAGCAGAAAATAATGGTGGTAATATGAATAATAGTAAAATAGAATGTCGTCCACAAATAATAACTGCATGTGACAGTAATAATGTGACACGTCGTGGTGGTAAATATAATAAATGTATAGCACCATCGCCCCCAATAAAGGCTACACTTGTATTACAAGCGGGACTAGTTAAAAGTGTACCAACAATTAATAATGACGATAATAGTACGAAATGTAAGAAAGAAGTGTTTGTTGCAATTAAAAGAAAAAGCAAGAATTTCTTGAATTTACCTAATATCTTAAATATAGGACATAAAAATAAGATTGTAAAACGTTCTTCATGGCATGGTTGCGGTGATTTATTGACAACAAATAGTAAATTACAGTCGAAATCTGTTAATCATTTGTGTGATTAGTAGAAATTGATGGATTTTTTATGTTAGTAATTGTATTTTGATTTAAAAATAATTTGTTTGGTGTAGTTTCTAAGCTGTACTAACATGAAAACGCGAATTTGTTTTATTTATGCAACCACCAATACATCGTACTGATTTCTGATTTAAAATTTCGTTTTATTTTGTTATTTTTAGGACACAAATGCAGCAGCAGCAGCAACTTTACCTCGCACTAAGAAAACAACCAAAAAGAAAACTTTGTAGTTCTATTAGTAATTTATTTTCATGTAAATTAGTTTTGAATGATTATACAGGGTGTGTCATAATTATGATACATCTACTAGAATAATGAATGTTCTCTCTAGGTAATTTCAAAATGCCAATATATACGCTCATATCTTGTAGCATAAAATAATTATTGTTAGAAATATTTATTATATAACTGTTAACTCTTGTCTTATTTAAAAATTTTACGACTGAAATACGTTTAATTTTCATGTACTTTGTTTGTGATTTGCATTCTAATAAATACGATTTTATTTTAAAACAAATTTATTATACTTAATTAGAAAAAACACACGTAAACTAAAATCCTTTAATAAATTTTTTTAAATAGTTTTCTCTTCTTCCACAATTACACCATTAATATTATTCTTTTCAAATAGTTTCAGTTTATCCAATGGTTGTTGTACGGTTGTTAATTCGTTAATTAGTTGCAGAGCTTGTTCATTATCCAATATTGTAACATGGTTTTCATTATATCCGAATACGTCGACATTTTGTTCACTAAATTCACTCAATTGATAATCATCTGAACAGTCCGGACTCGAATGATTGGCTTTTACTAATATTAATTTCGATTTTAGTTTTTTTATGTTTGGTGTGTAATCCATAATTGATTTTAAACGTAAATATACTTGCGTAATAAATTCTTTAACGTGTTTCGGTTGAACTTTTTCAGGATTTTGTTCTTTTGTCTCTTCCATTATAATGTCGACAACACGAAGACGTTCCGTTAGTGAAGCACATTTCATTAGTTGTTCCTGAAAAGCGGAAAAATTCGTAAACGCTTACACTGTTCCACTAGTAGATGGCGTACCTTGTATTTTTCGATAATTTCTTGTCGATATTCGTACAAAGCCATCAAATGGCACACCATTCCAGTTTGTAATAAATCGTCTGAACCAGTATCCGATACAATTCCAATGAGTTTCTTTAATAATTCTGGAGCACCATCTATGCAAACGATTTTACCATAATAGCCTAACGATTCCAATATTGAGACAACTTCTATTGCGATTAAAACACCATACGAATACGCAACCACTGAGAATGGTGTTGTTTTTTTTACATGTTTTAAAACAAACTGCAAAAATACGATTAGAATTAAATTAACAAATCATTTACATTGTCTTACAGGTAGAACATCTTTTGCTAATGTAGAAATATCACCATTATTGTTCGAGAAACCATATTGAAAACCAACTGATGGTGAATTTAATTTGTTCGCCAACGGTGCCAATGTATTGGCAACAGATTCAACACCAGGGAAAAATAATAGTTTCCTTAAATTACTGTTTGTCATTGATTTTAATTGAACTTCAGGTAAATTATGTGTTTCTTCGCTAAGTAAATAACGTATTAACGTTTTAAATGTATCAACAGCTGTGAATGGTTTATTTTCAGTAGTTTCTTCACGATTTTGTAATTCGAATAATTTTGCAAACGTCATTGTACGTATATCGGTTGGTGTTAAAAATATTTCAAATTCCCTTTCTAATGTTTGTTTGATTTCAACTGCATTCATTGAATCCATACCTAATTCCGCTAAACTGGCATGCAAACTAACCGATTTCAGGTCTTTTATGCCCAATATATTGGCAACTGCCTGTACCGGACTGTCTGCACTGCCGGAGGCACCTTTTTCCGCCACAACAATACTGGAAACGATCGCTGCTTGTGTTTGTTTCAAAAATATGTCCAAAACGTTCGTACAACTGGTGATGCTTTGCTGTAACGTGCCGCCAATGTTCATTTCGATGGCTTCTTCATTCATTTCGGCGACTAGGCCGACTTGTCCGATGGCGCCCCATTGTATCGCCAATGCGGGCAGACCGTCGTGACGACGTTGTTCGCATATGCGTTCCATTACCGAATTCGACATACCGTAATTCGATTGGCCAGCATTACCACGTCCACACGATACCGACGAGAATACAACGAAATCTTTTAAATTTTTACACAATTTCCGTGTCAATTTGTCTAAATGTTGGGTGGCAATTGCTTTCGGTTCGAACGATGTTTGGAAATTGGATGTGGTCTGATTTTGGAAGATGGCATCTTTTAAAACTACCGCCAAATTGAATATACTGTGAATTTCGCCTAGTTCTAATGATTCACGCAGTAATTGTTCGCAGCCTTCTTCGGTCGTTACATTTGCTGTTGAAATATGCACTTTTGTACCGTACGAATTCCAAATTCTAGAATTAATTTAATTAATAAAGATTTCTTTCATTATTTCAGTTTGTTTTACTTTATTCTATATGCCTGGTAACCAGTTTTAACACCTTGTCTTGATGTTAAAACTACTTTTCTTGCACCTCTCAATATCAACCAATCCGCTAATTCTAATCCAAAACCTCCTAAACCACCAATTATTACGTACACTTTGTTCGCATTACAATAATACCTGAAACAGAAGCAAATTTAAATTTGTGATTATCATTTTTGGATAACAGATGGCACTACCTTGGATATGCGACAAATTTATTCAAATCATTATCAATATTTTCCCTCCTAACTTCAATTAACACTTTCCCAATATGTTTTCCTGTTGTCATATAACGGAACGCCTTTTCCACTTCATCTTTACCGAATTTCGTTGTCGGTAATGGTTTAATGGCACCATCAGTAATATGATTTTTAATTATTTTATATAAACTTTGTCCTTGGAATGTTAGATTAAATTGTGAATCATCCAATACGATACCATAGAATGTGGCATCTTTATTTAATAATAACAATTGCAGTAAATTGTTGTTGGCAAAATCGTATTTGCCAATTTCTAAGAAACGCCCTCCATGTGCCAAACAACGAACTGAAGCTAATAGTTTCTCTTCTGATAATGAATTTAATACAATATCAGCGCCGCGTCCATTTGTACGTGAATATATGAATTGTTCAAATGATAAATCGTGTGAATTGCCTATATGGTCATCAGTTAATTGTGGGAAATAGTTTTTAAGGAATTCTCTTTTCTCTTTTGTTCCAACAGTTGTGTAAACTGTACAGCCGTAATGGAGGGCTATTTGAATGGCGGCCAAACCAATACCACCGGTACCGGAATGGATTAATACAACGTCATTTTTCTTTATTTTTGCTTTCTGCGAAGTGGAATGAAATTACAGAATTGTTAATTTGTTTTATTCCTTTACTTACAAGAATAAAAGCGTAAATAACGGTCGCATAAACGACTGGAACCGTGGCAGCTTGTTCAAGAGTCCAAAAATCAGGTACTTTCCAAAATGTACAACCAACATTAGTTCCATCAATAACCGAACAGATGGCACTGTTAGTTGTTAAGCCCATAACACGATTTCCACAATCATCGCAACCGGAAAATTCGAATCCAATGGCACAATCTTGGTTTGTACGATCCGTACTAGCGACATCTTCATTTATGCGACCAGAAGCAACCATTATGTCACGGAAATTAATAGCAGAGTAGTAAACCTACAATTATAATTCAACTTATTTTACAAAATTAATCATAAGTTTTTGTCTAATACTTTAACAAAATTTGAAACATCTTTACTGAATTGCGATAATGGACTTTCTAGCCATTTCAAACTCGACAAATCACCTCTGACTGTATTTTTAACAAATGTATATTCACTTTCAACGCTCTGATTATCTCTAAGCAAAATATGACGATAAGTGCCCCAAATTCCATTTTTGAAAACATTCATACTTAAATTCTTCTTTAATTGTACGTTATAGAATTCGTTGTTGACGTTAAATTCAGGTGCATTTTCATCCATTATAAAAACACAACGTAATTTCATTCCATCAGGTTCACGACGAATGCAATTAACTAAACCGGATATGCCATTTAATTGTTCATTTTGGCTGTAAACGATCACACTGTCATTAGTTTTAATAGCGGCTTTCAAAGTTGCCAGCCAGTTAAAGTTTGTATCCGCTGTGGAAATTTTTATAACAGTGCGATTTGTTGGATTTGGCGGTTGTTTTGAAAGTAATACCAACATTTCATCACCAACATTATGAACGGTTAAAATATTCAAATCTTGGGAATTGTATTTAAGTTGGTGGAATTGTTTGACGTCACAATTAATCGATTCACGTGTTAAAATGTAGCCATTATCGATTATATTTTCAAAAGCTTGTTGGAAATTTTTCTTATTCGTTAATAAATCTCTTGTAATTAATAAAACGCATTCAGCTTTCGATATTGATGTTTCATTACGAATTGTAATATTTTGTAATTCTAAATTTTCCCGCTTTGTTAATAACGTCACATCCGGTTGCATTAAAGGCATATCTCCAAGAACATTAACTAATATCGGGCTCAATAACTTTGTATCTTCATTTATTTCTTCGCTGTTGTCCAATTCAACTGCTTTCACTTTAATTGTATGTAGATTTTCCAAAATTAATTGTACATTAACTCGTATCGATTCTTCGATAGTTAAATTCGTTTCATTCGGTATGAATTCGTTCTTTTCCAATACTGGCTCGGCCATTTCTTTGCGTTTAGCAATTGAACTGGCTTTTAAACCGTGTATTTCAACAGTTCCACAACTGAAATGAAGATGTCAGCACATGTGAATGATATAAGTTTGTTCTTTACATAATATATACCTTATCATGTCCACTTCTTTGCTAACTAACACCGGTAGATTGGGAGTTTTCGTATCAAACGTTCCAAGATATTCCATATGCTTCTTGGATTTAACAATAACTTTATCAATACTTGTTGGCACATATAAAAGTCTACTATCCAATTGTAATATCTTCATTTGTAACATATTATCCATAAAACTAATAAAATTATCATTCCATTCAATTAAACCTTCAGTTGCATCAATATTACATTCAATAATTTTCTTAAAAGCGCCCCTAAAACAATTGCATTTAAAATTGTGATGTCATTATAATTGTTGGTTGTCTAATTTACTTGTAATGATAGCCTCTTAAACGTAATTCTTTGTAAATATCTTTCGTTTTCAATTTGATTTCTTGTTTATGATAATCGTCGCTAAGTTTCACCCAATTAACAACTTCATCTGCATCGTTTATTAAATAAACTCGTCCACTGCATACCACACTGTCGCCTTCAATCACTTCAAAATTGCCAGTTTCCTTTTGTATCATTGAAACCAAATTCAGTTTGTCGCGTTTCGGGACAGTTGTGGCACGCATAAAACGACAATTTTCAAAAACAACCGTTAGTGACGTCATCAAAATACCAGCCATGCTGGTGATCGAGTCCCAAACTAACGATAAATAACCAGTGGCTGGAAATAGGTTTCTACCGTCGATTATGTGGCCAGTGACAAAGGCCCAATCGGTGTCTTCGGCAGCTAAAGATGTCGTTGTTTCGCCAACATCGTTAACATGTGTATCGTAATAAACGACGTCCCAATTTAAATCGTGTTTCCAACGAATACACGATGAAATCATTGGCGTACCACGACTAACCGGATATTTAACTTCCGGATACAGTTTTTCAAGTTTTGAATTAAATCCGCACAAATATAATCTGAAAAACGGGAAATGTCGACTTTGATTTATGTGTGAGATGTGTTTTACTTACTGGCCCAGACGTTCCAAAAATGTTATCAGTAAATCATTTTCAGATTTTGATAAATTGTATATATTTACTGATTGTGCTTCTAAAATTGCGGTAAATTCATCGGTGTTTGTTTGTAAAATAACTTCATTTCCATTTAAATGATCTAGTAAGCTTTTTATTGTTTCAATTTGGGGCTTTAAATATATGACAAAATGTTCTGGTAGATTTAATTGTTTCGCATTGTGGGGTAAAATGCGTTTATTTGTCCAGTTTCGGGATTCGATGCCTAGTAGGCTTTTTATAATAACATTCTCTGTAAGAAATTGAAATTAATGCATTTTTTGAACTACCCTCGTATATCTCATTAGAAATCTAAGGTCTATTCAGATAGGGAAGAAAAATGTGTGATTGGTCAGCTTTCACGTGGTTTACTTTTATACATTTTATTAGTCGAAAGTAAGGTTAGAAGGTGGAGCATTGTGGCAAATGTAAACAATTATTGGATGATTTTGAAAAACGTCATAATTCAAGATGGACGTTTTATCTTCCGTATATGAATGGAATATAGTTATACTTACTCATTGTCGATGTGTATTCAAAATCAAAATTGGACATTTCCGTTAAATTTTTCACTTCAACACCGTTTTGCAGCAACTGAATAATGAAATCCTCAATTGTCTTCAAATCTTTCGATTCAATTACATTATATTCCGTTGTCAATTCAATTAATTGAACATTTTCTGGTAATGCAGATCGTAACTAAAAAGATTCCAAAATAAAATAATCGATTTTTCATTTTTTCTTCGTTACCTCTTGTGAAGTTTGTCGAATCAAGTATTGATAAACAGTTTTATTGACAATTTTAATATTCTTCAATATAACATAAGAACAGTGAAGGGCCTCCTCTAATGTAAGAACACCATCATAATATCCGCAAATAATTTCACCAAGCGAATAACCAAACACCTTATCTGGTGTTAAATTTAACGTTTTTAAGAGATCAACAATAGCCAATTGTACAGAAATATATCCTAAGTAATTTAATATTTGATTATCGAGTTTATCATCGAATAAAATTTCTTTTAAATTGATTCCTTTCTTCACCAGCAAATTATGTATTCTTTGAATGGATTCAACAAATGTTGGTAAAACATACAAATTCCTGCCCAAATTTTGCCAATATTTGTCATAACTACCAAAAATGAAATAAAACGGCTTCGGATTATCGAAGAATGGTTCAACGTTTCGGCAAATCTCGCCTGACTTCGATACAATCGAATATCCACGAACCAAATTCGAATCGTGATGTTTCAAATACAAAGAATGCAGCAATTTCACATGTTCAACGTCGAAAAATTGCTTAACATCATTTAGAATGTTGTTGACCGTTTCTTGGATACGCCCGCTGACACATACAAGACGTGGAAGGTCGTCCTGTGGATGGCCGTTGTTGATTTTCCGTTTTTCATTCCATTTTAACAAAACATGACAATTGCCACCACCAAAACCGAAACTGTTTATACCAATCAGGCCGCGATCATCACGAAAGGGTGTTTTATCAACGACCACCTCCAGTTTACCATCTTCCAAAGATTTAACCCCTTTCCGAGGTGTGGTGTAATGCAGATTCGGTGGTATATAACCATTTTCCATACCAATAATAGCTTTTATTACTGAACAAACACCAGATACCGGTTCAGTATGTCCGATGTTCGATTTAACCGAACCGATGAGTATCGATTTATCGTCGTTTGTGCAAAAAATGTCGCTAATAGCGTTCAATTCTTCCGGATCACCAACTTTCGTACCAGTACCATGGGCTTCCAAAAAACTTAACGACGTTGGATCGATTTTGCATTCGTTGTAAAAGTCTCTTAAAAGCATTCTTTGGGCTTCCCCGGATGGGTATGTAATACCTTGGTCTTTGAAACCGTCACAATTGGTTTTGGCGTGCAAAATTTGGCAGTAGATGCGTTTGGAGTTTTTCGATTTTTGGAGCAACAACGCTCCAAAGGCTTCGGAACGTGCATAACCATTTCCGGATTCATCGAAGGCTTTACAAGAACCATCAAGACTGAGTACTCCAAGTCTGAAATTTGGATTTTAGTACGGTTTTGCGATTTGGAACAGTTTCAAAACGGTTTACCGTGCAAATTGAAGTGATACTAAGGGGTGGATGCACAAATTAACGCCACCAACGATGGCATTTTCCACTTGGCCAGTTCGGATGGCACGGTAAGCTTGTTCTAAGGCAAACAAAGAACTACTGCACGCCGTATCGGCCACCATTGATGGACCTTTTAGCTTCAGATGGTAACTAACGCGATTTGGAATCATGGATCTAGTGCTCCTGAGGATATTCACATTGAAATTGGAGTGTTATTTATGTGGAAATTTAATTTGAGTACTTAAAATTTTATTATTATTATAATTAGCATTGTCTACGCATAATTTATTGTAATTGGTTTAATTACTAAATGCAAATTAAGTACTTGCTTATTTTTTTGCCGTTTAAATAAAATTAAAATAGTGGTTTTACATAAACATATGTAAAAATGCTGTTAGAATAAATAATGATTTAAAATCGCAAGGAAATTTTGGAAAAGCAAATTTGAGTTCTTTTGATTTTCCAAAAACTTGCAATCATTTTTGAGCAATTTTTGATTTTGGATCATTTCAAAATACCGTTAGAATAAATAATGAACTTATTCAAAATCGTACACAAATTTTGAAAAACTAAATTTGGATTCTTTCAATTTCCCAAAAACTTGGAACTATTTTAGAACGATTTTGGGTTTTGGACTAAACCAAAATACCGTTAGAATAAATATTGAACTTTTTCAAGATCGTAAACAAATTTTGAAAAACTAAATTTGGATTCTTTCAAATTCCCAAAAACTTGGAACCATTTTAGAACGATTTTGGGTTTTGGACTAAACCAAAATACCGTTAGAATATACATTGAACTTATTCAAGATCGTAAACAAATTTTGAAAAACAAATTTTGAATTCATTTAAATTTCCAAAAACTTTTTCGAACATCAATTTTGGATTTTGATAAAAAATTCTGACTTTACCCTGACATATCGGAAAGGGTTCCCAATCCCACATTCCTGAATCGATTACTTTCTGTATCACTATAACAAGCTCCAACAAACACGCCCGTATTGGATCCTTCCAAATCTTTTGGATTGATTCCAGCATCAATAATGGCCTCAATTGCTCTCTCCATAAATATACGTATCAATGGATCCATATTGTTCGCTTCATCGTATTGTATGCCGAAAAAGCTTGCGTCATATTTTTCAATGTCATAAATTTTTCCATGACGCTTCGGTATTTCCGGATGGTCTAATTTCCATCTTCTCGTATCATCGACCACTAGATCCACTTTATTGAATAGATTGTCACGGAAATGGGCAACATTATATGAATCCGGAAAACATCCCGATATACCTATTTTGGAAAATTAATGGATATAATTTTTTTGGAATTTTTTTTTTATATGCAAACCGGAAATGACGACTTCGTCTCCATCTTCCGGTGTGGAAAGTAGTTGTCCAAATTTTAATTCAGCTGCATTTTGAGTCATTTTTCACAACAAAAAATTTTTTAAAACAATATTTTTATAATTTATTCACTCATTCACCAATATATTAATTTTTAATAAAAAAAAAATGGACTAACTTCTTTACAACACACTAAACGAAAGACTTTTAAACAATAAAATCAGTTTTAAATCATTTATATAATATTTTGTATATTCAAATTTTCTTTTGTTGTTTTTTTCTTTTGATTAAAAATGTACGTTTCCTAATTCAATTGTAATGCAAATTAAACTGTTCAATAAATGACCCCAACTAGAGTAGCAATATAAGAGGGCTTTGAAATATATATATGTAATAAATATATATTTTTAAGTTTGTAATCAGAGTTGGCGTGCATATAACGGCTTCCTTGATTTGAATTTTTATTATTTATGTTTTTTTAAAATCATTGTTTGATTTCCAATATATTTTTTTTTAATAGAAAATAATCAGACCTGTTAACTATACGAATTATAACATTGTAATAAACATTTAATTGTCTTTTAAAGTTCACTGCCATTAAAATTTATTCAAAATTAATTTCCTGTCTAGTGCATTTTTTATTAATTTTATAAAATATTTATATACAATTACCAAAATTGCATTTTACGATTATTGTAAAATGATTAGTGTGTTTATTTTTTAACAAATTAAATAATTTAATTAATTTGTAATTAATTTTGGATGCAGTTTCTTTAAAAAAATCGCCGTTCATTACACTATGGACTTTTAAAAGGTCAATTTTATGTATAAAAGAGAATTTTTCTATTGTTTTTAATTCATTTTTCAATTATAATTGTGTTTAAAATGTAACATGTACATTGTTACCGTTTCGGGTAATTTTTATATAATATACCTAACATTTTCTAACATAATATTTCTCTCAAGGTAAACAATATTATTCTTAAAAAAGATGTTTGGAAAGTATTTCAAGGAATTAAATGCGCATTTTACAAAAAATAGGACAAGAATAACAAATGAACTTGTATAATATATAAAAATTTATAATAAAAATTCTGCATATGTAAATTGTTACATAATATTATCATTTTAAACAAATTTAACATTTCCGTTTTTTTATTTTCACATTGTAACCGTTTATGGGGCGCACCGAAATGTCCATTTTCAATTTGAAATCATCCATCTTGTCAACATTTGCAAATATTTCGTATTCTAACAACAATTTACATAAATACAATTTTATTGTTACGTTGGCGAAAATTTTCCCTAAAAAAACAAAACGAAATTGTTGTTTGCGAATTTTTTCATCCATTTTTCTTACCAATACAGCTTCTTGGTCCAGCACTGAACGGCACATACGCATAGACTGGACGACTTTTCACAAATTCCTCCAAAAAGTGATCCGGATAGAACTCGTTTGGTTTTTGCCAATATTTTGGATCACGATGTAAATTAAATATTGCCACCATAACGCCGCATCCTTTCGGCAACGTGCACGAATCCAATTCAAAATCTTCATTAACGCGCCGTAAAATGTAGGGGGCGATCGGGAACAAACGGAACACATCTTTCAAACAACGATCCAAGTAGGTGAGTTTGTTTAAATCGTCAATTGTTATGTTATCCGGCACTTGTTCACCGATTATGTCGCGTATTTCGCAGTAGGCTTTACTCTGTAATAGAAAATGTTGTGTAACGATAGATGGAGCCACTGTAAATCAGTTATTTACCTGATATTCCGGATAAATTCCAAAACAAACAGTTGCAAACGACGAAATTATGCTTAAAGTATCCTCGGAGGCGGCATATAATGTTAGCATGTGATCAATAAAGTCAGTTTTTGAGAAAACATTTGAATTGTCCTCAATATAACTCAAAATTTCATCGATAATAGGCACAACTGGTGATTGTGCATTGACAATTTGTAGTTTCCTTCTATTTTCTGATTCATTTATAATTTTTTCACCAAAACTACGCATTTGTTTCGTTGTATTCACATCGATTTTATATTCTTTAGTTAATTTATAAAACAGGTTAATTCTTAACCATGGTTTAACCATTTTATTTAACGTTAAATAATACATATCGATGGCGGCTTGGATGAAAGCATCGTTTTCTTTTGTATGTTGTGCGTTAAAATTTGTTCCCATTATAATTTCACCAACAACATCAACGAAACATTTATGATTATAGTGACAAATATTGAAAAACTCACTACTATTGTTATGTTGATCGATTTTCGTCATTAGCACGTTAATATGTTTTTGTAAAATTGGTATAATGTCGTTACAGAATTTTAAATTGAATAATGGCTGTATCACACGTCGATGTTTCTTATGATTTGGTCCAGATGCCGACACTAGACCTTCACCTAAATAGTTCTTAATTAAATCATACAAATATTCGTATTTGTTGGCCAACTTTGATGATGACAAAACTTTCTAGAAAAAGGCAACTGTAAATTTAAAAAAATTATCTAAAATATTAATACCTCGACGATTTTCGGATTATCAGAAGCTATAATTAGTTCCGGTCCTAACCAAAATCGATAAGGACTCTTATATTTAGCGAAGAGCGTAGAAAGTCTGTATAAAATTTCTGAAAAACACGTACATTTCAAATTTGACGAATTTGCTTACCAATTAATTACTTACCATCATTATTACATTTGAATAATAGGGCACTACCGATAATTGGCCATGCAAATGGTCCATCGAGATGTTTCGTTGCTAAAATTAAGCGACTTTTCTTCCAATAATCGAGTAATATTAAAACTAGTAATAGAACTAGAATGATTACTAACAAAGTCACTAGATTCCTATAAAAGTATGATTTAATAGTTTGGTTCCTTTACGTAACAATCTTTTCAAGAACTTACATGATAATGACTGCACATAGAAAAACGTTCTGTATACGAAATTAGTTTTACTTACCTATATAGTAATATGTCCTAGTTTAGAAGGTTTTCAATATTTCAGTGTATTCGTTAAGGATATAGTTGCAAAAATGGGGAAAAACTGGTTTAAAATTTAAATGGTAATTTCATGGCTCTTTTCGAAAATCAAATGAAAACGAATTAGGATTTTGTGTTTATATAAAAGTTAGTGATTTTTGATTTGACGTAATTTTATTGCATTCTAATAAAGTTTTTTATAGTATTGTCAAAAATTTTACGATTTAATTATAAAGATATAATTAATATAAATAAAACAAATGTTTATTTGATAAATTACGTAATAATAATTGATTACCTTTTTCCGATTTCATTTTCAAGAATAAGAAATGTTTTTAATTAAATTTATTGGAATGTAAATTGCAATAATTTATTTCTTATCGTTAGGTCATTGTCAAGTGCATAAAACTTGATTTACTTACAAAAAAAAGTAGACCAATGAATAATGTACTTTAAGAAACGTTATTTTTTACAATATTACAAATTGTTGCGTTCTAATTGTATATTAAATTCTATTTTGATTTGTTTATACTATTTTATTTTAAATCATAATTGGAAAAAATACGTATATAACTAAATACAGATTAATGTATTCAGATGATTTATTTTCACATATAATTTCAAGGAAACAAAATTTCCATATTATTTCTATTCGAATCAAATACATCAATTTTTGCTCTTGAAATGTTATAAAACTACATTTTTTCGGATTTTAATAGTTATTGACCTTCAAATTCTAATAGCTTGTTTAACGCACTTTACCCTAAATCGGTACTCAATTAAACTAGTTTTACTAGTTTAAGTTTGAAAATCTGTTATAGTTTATTAATTTTTCTGATTAAGGTGGTTGTTCCGAAGTATTACTGGTTACATATCTTGAGATAACATGTTCTTTATAAGAGAAGCAGTAATAGCATGATTGCAGTTTTCTGTAATATGCAAATCATTTTTAAAAACATATTACAAAGATATTCAGTTTTTAAATACTATAAATAATGCATTGTTTACATTATTATAGTAACAAAAACTTTCCCGTTAACATTTTAAAACAAATTTTTGATGTTGTTGTTATTTTTAAATACAATTTACCATATAAAAAACCTTGATCCATGATTGACAATTGAACTGTATTGAAATTTTAATAAATTATTTTAAGGACAAGCTATTGTCAAGTGCACGAAATCATCCGATTTATTTAGACTGTAAACAATTAAACATGTAATTTATATGCAACGAAAGTAATAGGTAATTTATAAAATTTTGACAAAAATCATTATTCATTACATGAATTTTATTTTGAATTCAAAGTAGAAGGAAAGGAGGTCCTTCGAAACTGTATTTTTAATATCCAGTTAGTAAACAAAATAAAAAATGCTAATAGAGTGGTATCTAGTTATCTACTAAGAATCTACTGTAAGTTTAATGTTTCTTTAAGGTACTGTAAGATGGAGCCACTTTGGTGAAGTATTGCCCTTAAGAGGGGATTTGACCGCCATAGTTTTTTCGCTCTCGGGATTTTCGGAACTAATTTTGATGCAATGTGGGTTGCCTACTTTAAGGGAACGTTTGGTAAAATAATTATTTTAGCGTACACCCCTTTTCTAAATATAATGGACTCGCCCAGTCAGTTAAACATAAGAGAGAGAGAGGTCCGAGAGAAAGAGAGAGACGGGTATCGATAACATAACCTAAAAATAAGAATAATGACATTGACAATAATGGCGGACCCCCTAATTTCAAGGTCTGCTTGCCTGGTTGCTCGGTTTTAGCTTGTTTTTATTTGGCGACCTCTTACTCAATGAGGCTGAACTATTTTGCAATAATTTTTAGCTGTTTCA